>CAJUYH010003517.1:0-31968 GCA_910591685.1 Galerucella tenella | reverse complement strand
TTTTTTTTTTTAATCATCACAGTTTCAATATAATGAAAAATTTTGAAAATATGCATGTTTCTGACCTTTGACAATCTGAACAAAGCCAACACTTTATTATCAGCGCGTGACAGCAATGTAAAATTGTATTAATGAATAGAAAAAATTGAATTCCCATACTAATCACATATTTGTATATAGTTATATGTACACAAAGAAAAATAATGGAATAAAATCAGTCGAATATATAATGGCAATAGCATAAAATTTTATCCTATTATTTTCTTCTATATAAATGAATGGATGAAATCGCGAAAATGAAATTCATCCTTTTCTATAATACGTCCATTGATCCATCATCAACGAGAAATGTATATATACAAGGTCGCAGCCATTTATACGAATCCCATACATCAATTAAATCACATAATTAATTTCGATGTATTCAATTGCGTGGACGTTTTGGAAAATTGGAAAAATGCGCAATTATACATTTTCCATCGTAAAATTCAATTAATTTATGCATTAATAAATGACAAAAAATATTCACTTATCAATCCGTCAATTTATACATTCCCATCACTTACAATCCACATAACTGTGTTAAAATTTACTGATCAAATATTAATCAATGAACTCGACTGGTTTATTTAATTAACGTTTACATGACTATTAATATGAGATGGTCTGGTCAAAGCCCGGGATCAACCACTAGTCAAGCTAACTATTCACGTTTCAAATGTAAATTCAAGGGATTCTGCTCACTACCAGTTGTATACGTGTGTCCATGTACAGATGAGTATAAATGGGGGTGAGATGGGAAAATTTGGCCCACAGCTGGCGACTATACCAGTACCAATTTCATTTAATCTCGCGTATCGCTCAATGGTATATGCAAATGTCGTGTGCAAAGGGACAAACGATATATATATATATATATATATATATAAAAGAGCGTCCAAGACACGAGACCATTCGTACGACTTGGAAACTCATGAAATTGCCGCGAAAACTCTCTTGACGTTTATTCACACGCACAGGCTTATGAATATATATATATAGATTGGAAAAATATAAGACGAGATATGTAAATGTTATTTACACAGATAAACATTTGTATGCAAATGTATCTCACTTTATGTAATAACGTGCGTAAAAGTGTAATTGATTTAGGTATTATCTAAAATGATATGACTGTTAACAAATTAAAACGATTGTATTTGAAATAAAATTTGTCTCTATTTATAAATTTTGTCGATGTATTATTTCATGCCATTTCATGTAAATTCCTCTCACTAATCGACTGAAAATTGAATTAATTCCTGTATGTATAATATTTAATATTAATATATTTGCAGACTATGAATTATGATACCATTGAATTTTTAAATAAAATTTATTTGTCTACTACTGAATGTTATTGACACAAATTTGATTCAAACATCCGGATGCATTGCGCTAAAATATATATAAAGCAAATAGGAAATATCGCCAGCACCACAAAAGTTGATTCTCAAGTTCAGTAAACTTTTTGCCGGCGCGTGGTATATCCGATCCGGAAATACTGCAGTATTGCGCCCTCGTTTCTCATTCACATCCGAAGTTTAAAAAAGTCTCACGCAATTATTGTTATTATTATTATTATTATTATTATTATTATTATTTTCATTGTATTTTACGCGTATAATATTTATCACAACATTTTAATTTCATTTCATAATTTTACAAAAAATCATGAAATTGATTACAAACCTTGAATTGTTGACATTTTCGTGACGAAATTGATTGTGATGGTCTCCTTAACGCCTCCAGTGAGTAGCGACTTAAATAAGTATAAATAAATCATTCGCTGATAATAACAATCAATGGGATCCAAATGTCGCCGTGGAATTTCGAAAAATTATTTGAATGATAAAAAATGAATGGAAATGAACTCAACAAAACACAATAATATCAATCGAATAATTTTTATTGTTAAATAAAAATTAAATAACAATTGCAAATTTTAACCTCAAATATTTGGGACGTTAAACACTTAATGCGAATGCAATGCCAGCTGGGCGGATACTGAGAGGGCCGAGGCGTCGCGACGCTCAAGCGTCTCTTCCACCGTTGCCGCCTCTCCTTTTTGGCCGGTACAACATATACAATGAATATATATATATATATATATATATATATATATGTATAGACAATACGCATGTATTCTATTCTCTTGAACATGCAGATGAGAATAGGGTAAAGTGTATATACATTTATACTGCATCATACAAATCTCTTCCGTTTCGTCTTCTTCATTCAGTCCCACAAAATCCCTGCTGGACATGACAGATACTCAGAATTACATCGTGAGATTTAGAAACTGTAAAGCAATATAACAATATATGTATTCTCAAATATAATTTATTTACCACTTGACTATATTGTAAAAATGATAAACAAAAATAATTCTATGTTTCATTCTACGTAAATTAATTAAGTAATTACATGTGTTTGGTATATTCTATATTTTAATTCTCTTGAGAGTACTCATAATAATATTAACAGTAGAAAGAATAAGTTAAATGCGTGACACTATCATACTGAAAGTTATTAAGTATTACAAATAACCATCAGACATTGATTAATCTGTTTTTTTTTTCGGGTTTTTTATTTTATTATTTATTTATTATTATTTTTTTGCCTTTTTAAATGTCTCGAAACAAATATTGGCATCGAGATATTATAAAAAGTGGAATTATTTTTCAATTTGTCTTTGAAATTTAACTTGTATAATTTGAAAATTTTGATCGATAATAAAGTTCTCGTCACAAAGACGATAAAAGAGATTGTTCATTTACCTGCATAACAGGGAATCAGATGGTAGTGGCGGCGCTAGCGGCACTTGTAAAAATTCTAAAATAACACTATATATTATGTGAAGAAGAAACAATGTCCATTTCATTGTTAATCACATCGTAACATGGATACAAAGTTGTTTTATTTAATGCGCACACTAATATATTTAATTACATGCACTGAGTAATATTGCATATAGGTTAAAAATATCACCTGAAATAATACAAACATGAATTTTTCTAACGATGGTATGTTTTATTATTAATTTGATAACCTCTTGAGAGTGCAGGAATGTAATTCCAATAATCTTACCGTGTCACATTTCATGTTGCATTTCAGGTGGCAAAACCAACGCTACAACAATGGTTAAAATATGTCCGTATAAAGAAAAGTGTTATCGCAAAAATCCTATTCATTTCGCAGAAATGTCACATCCACACTGTCAGTAAAATCAGTAAATCATCCAATTATTATATGGTAAATTGAAATATCCATTATAACATCATTCATGTATTATTTTATTTTTTATTGCAGTGGAAAAATTACTAAATGGAAAGTTAAATGGGACAGTTGTAATTCCATCAAACTTAGATTTTGAATGCCCAGACGAAACACTACTATTGGACCAATTGAAAATAGTACAAATGGTATTGCGAAAAAACAAAAACATTGAAATGAATAATGAACAATGCGGCATTACTGTCACACAGCAAACTCCACAAAAACATTTGCAAGAACCTTCACCAAGCAGTTCATCTTCATCAATATCGAAAAAACATAAAGGAAACACTTGTGAACGTAGCAGCAATGTAAATACTAAAAATATGAATTCTAGTCCACAACAAGGTCGTTCAATATTTGCAGAATTTAATGCAAGTAGTACACTAGCAGCAAGAATGGATGTGAGAAACAATGCAATCGAAAAAATGAAACAAGCAGGACATAAAATACCACATTTGGTGCCGATTGGAGAATTCGACATGAAATATGCGTTGTCATCACCCTACAATATATTTTTACCATGTGTAGAGGATGCTAAAGAAACTTACAATGATAAATACTCGATAACATTCCCCGAAATATTGGACATAAGCCTTGGTGAAATTGATAAAAGTCTTCATATTAATTTCATGGTAGACGTCGGTTGGCTGTGCCTTCAGTATTTATTTGCCGGACAAAAACCCAACAGTTTAATTGTGTTGGGCCAACGTGCTGATGATGCACCACTGTCATCAACAATAGAAATTGTCACAATTAAACCACCCACCAATTATGGAACTCATCATAGCAAAGTCTCCGTATTGAAATATAGCAATGGTGGCGTAAGAATTATCATTTCGACAGCCAATTTGTACATGGACGATTGGGAGAATCGAACTCAAGCATTATGGATGTCTCCACATCTTCCGAAATTAGCTGAAAGTGCTGATCAAATTCAAGGCGAATCACGTACAGGTTTCAAACATGATTTCATTGATTATATAAAACAGTACAATAATCCGCAAATGCTGGATTGGATCAAAACATTTGAAAGGTTAGATTTTTCATCAATTAATGTTTTTTTCGTCGCATCAGTTCCTGGAAATTTTCAAGGAACGGTTCGAAATCGTTGGGGGCTACAAAGATTACGGAGTATCCTTGCTGATCATGCGGAATTACCATCGGACCGTTCACAGTGGCCTGTAGTAGTTCAAGCTTCAAGCATTGGTAGTCTGGGTCCGAATTTCAATTCCTGGTTAACTCAAGATCTCATTCCTGCAATGACATGTGAAAAATTTCGAGGCATTAAAAGCACACCAAATTTTCGATTTATATATCCATCAATTGAAAATTATAAAAATTCATTTGACATGAAAGTGGGAAGTTGTTGTTTGCCATACAGTATGCAATTACATAAGAGACAAAAGTGGCTCGAACAATATCTCTATCAATGGAAATCAACGAAAAAATGCCGCGATAGTGCAATGCCACATTCAAAAATATATACGAGAATTTCGCCGGACATGAAAAGAATTCCGTGGATGGTTTTAACGAGTGGAAATTTAAGTAAAGCCGCTTGGGGATATGGAAAGTCGTCTTGGTCAATTCTTAATTATGAGGCCGGTGTTGTTTTCTTTCCGCAATTTTTAACAAAGAGTTCAACATTTCCAATTGACAATTTTGACGAAAATGGTACACCACCAATTCCACTTCCATATGATGTACCCTTGACACCATACAACTCTTCAGACTCGCCATTCGTTGTGGAGTTTTTCCGAACGTGAGTGAGTAGTTTGGTCATTGATTTTTTTTTCTCCTTTCTTTTTTTTTTTTTCACCGGATGAACAGTCACTCGAGCGATAAGAAAAATATGATATTTATTCTTTCCATAATTATCCGGCAATTTTTTTTTCTGCATATTCTTACCATAATACAATTTTATATATCAATTGTCTTCATCAAGTGTTTCATATAAATTACATTTCGACTGATACATATTGCGATTTCTATTTTTATTTATCGATGTAATTTATTCTTTCTAATAAAAAAAAAACAAATTTATTACAAAATATCGACCGCTTGAGTGTTTTACGCGAGCTGCATTCTCCATACAATATAACCATGAACAATAACATTATAAAAAATAAAAAAGAGTTATAAAAGTAAAAGAACTTGTGCGTTGATGACACGAGCGCGCATGTCTCGCTTCCAAACTACTGATAATCTCCATGCACGTACGGAAAATCAATTATTCTCGGATTTCGTAACAGGTTGTATGCATTGCGCGTTCGAGTGTGTCCAGGTCTGTCAGTTACATTCATTTTCCTCGTTACTTTTGAGAAATCTTTCAAAGACATTGGAGGTAAGTCACTGTCAAGTGCGCGTACAATATAATCTGTCTGTGACATTTAATAATGAAATCGTTTAATTAGTATAATAAAAATTGGCAAGAGAAGGAAAAGAAGAATACGCAGGAGTGAAGAGAAAACAAAATTAAAGAAAAGTCAGTGAGATTGCGACATGAAAACTATCACGATGAATATTATCATGTGTGTATTATACACTGAACGTCAAGAGGCTGCGCATGGCCGGTCCCCACTCACTATTTGTATGTCCTAAGCGCAGGTGCAAGAAGACATTGCGATTATCTTGATCTGGTCGGCCCTCGAGATCAGTCCGCGACAACTATTTGGCAAGGCAACATTTTTCACTTTCATTCGTGAGTTCAATTCAATTTTAATCAATTCAATTTGCCATGATAAAAAATCAATATGTTTCGCCGTTCAAGTGTGAGTTGAAGTGAGATTTACGTTCAAGAAAGTGTTCACGAATCTGGCGCTCTATAAAAATTTTGGCGTCCGCGTAATTTTTCTGTGTGCCAATTGACCAGTTCCTGCAGTCTGTCGTGAATCATTAAAAATGACGTACCTATGCCTCTCAATGCCACTTCTTTATTGAAATTAATTAAATTCACTTCGATAGACAATTGTTTGGTTACGTATTTGAATACATATCTCACGTGCATACTACAATTAAACACAGTCATCATTACTATCATAGATAATGAAATATTTTTCGGTAAGTGATTATTACCAAATTTATCATTCTGATGAACTACTACTTTCACCATTTGTGAAATGATTTGCAAACTCTTCATTTACCATTTCCATAAATTCGTATTTATAATTCCGTGTTTTTATTTTCAGTGTGTTATTACTATGGTTGTTATTACTGGGTTTCATCGTTACTTAACCGCTTGATTGCAATATCGCTTCAATTTCGATGACACTAAATCGTGGCACAATTCAGGTCGACGACAATGTCTCTATCGCCGGATGATGTTATTGATACAAGAATAAAGTCAGGAAGTGGTTGTCATGAATCAATAACTTAAAGGGTATTTTCCCAAAATTTCATCTTATTCAGCTTGAAATGAAATAAAAATAATTGGAATACCAGAGTGAAAGGTAAAAGAGAAAAAAGAAGAAGGAAGAATCGAAACAAGTGAGGAAAGAAAGTCACGATAATCAGGAGAAACGAATAAAGGCTAAAAAAATGTTTGCCTGTTGGTTATTGGCTGGCTGCCTTGGCGCCATCGTACTTCTTTACACATTTATTGAGGTTCATTACTTCCTCAGGATGTTTTTCACAGTTATACTTGCTCGATTTTGCAAAAAGCCTGTCCATATATTAGACGAGACTACAATATATGGTAAGTTTATCTCGAACTGAAAGAGAAATCAAATTGAATTAGAAAATATGCGGAGGATTTTGAAGTTATACAAACATGTTGTAATAAATTGTCAAATTAACTGGTTATGTATTTTTATTGCTTAAAAAATAATATTGCCATCTGGAGTATATAACCCAATGATTTTGTTGGTCATTTGTTTAACATTGTGACGAGAACAAAATTGAATAAAAAAATATATCGATTTCGATACAAATCTAAATGCCTTGCAACTTATGATCTCAACCTTGTCAGATGACTCATGTGAGAATGGAAAAATATTGAAGGAGCTCGTCAATAAGACGTGTAATATTCTCTGGAAATTTCGTAACATATTATAGGATAAAAAATAAAAGAAATAAATAAATTGCATAAAATAAATATTTATGAGTCATATGTGTGATGACGCGGATTTTTTTCTTTAATGGCGAAACAGTGTTAGCAAAACATTATGCAGGTTTAATTCCAATGAAGTAATGTTAATTAATAAATATTATATTTTATATTTTTTATCAGGACTCTGCACAACTACTGATGTGGACACTCTTCTTTACCATATGAACAATGCCAGATATCTACGTGAGTTGGACTTTGCAAGAGCAGACTTTTACGAACGAACGAGCCTTTATCGTGAAATTTGTTCGCAAGGCAAAGGTGTCGTTCAGGGAGCAGTAACAATACGCTACAGAAGATTTCTCAAGCCGTTATCAATTTTCAAAATTAAATCCAAGGTGATATATATTCATGCCATTCTTAGAAACAGAATAAAATTTGCCGAGTAGTATAATTCCACAGTAGCTTTCATCGTATTAATATGTCATATCAATTGCCCCGAAAATATATTTTTATGTTTTTCAATTAAATCTAATATTACATGAAAATAGCATTTAACAATTAATTTCCTCCACGCGTTATCATGTAACAATATTTCGTTTGACCGTTAACGCAGTAGCGTGTTTGATATTTGACACTCAACACATAGATCGATAACAAGATATCATTTCTTCCGTGGTCAAAATATTTGAAAATTTCGTAAAAATCAGATTTTCACCAATTCAAATACCTGTATTACTAATACGCGTAGTAAAAAAGAGAAATTGTAAAATTCGTAAAGTGTAAATGAACATGCATGTGAGAAGAATGACCGTAAGTCCGTGCGTTATTATCACATGGATTTTTTTATTACACAGTTTATTCTTTTTTTTTCCGTCCTTGAACTACTTCATATAAATGAATTTACACTTGAAAGGCGACGGGGTCGGCTATTCTACCGGGTCGAATAGCATCACATATTTTTTTTGTGTTTACATACCATCTTATTCGTCTTTCTACACCAAAAATATGGTAGACTATTGAGTTATTCGTTAAATTCTTCACCTCTCCCACTTCTCAATTGTTGTTACCAAGGATGACTTACAACATAATTAACATTAATTGCTCATTGTTATTCTATTTAGATAGTTTATATACGTCTGTAATAAACTAAAGAAAGTCCTTTATCTATATATGCTTAAACAATGTACGCTTTTGGATTAAACAAGTTTTTTCATTTTTTTTTATCTTGTTACTGCTAAGAAAAATACGGCGATACGTGGAAAAGTGACTGTTGCAATTTTACTGAATAATCAAATTCTTACAATGTCAACGTACATAAAACATATGGAAAGATGTATGTCTGTCTGCCTGTCTGTCTGTAGTCTGTAGTCAGTAAACAAGCTATGTTATCTAGAGAAACGTTGTAAAATAATTAAAAACTTATTATGTTCTCAGCTGTAATATCAATGATAAAACATTGCAATGACTTATTGACATCAAATTTCCTGTTCAACTGCAAATATTGGTTTATACAGCTTCAACCGTGCATGTATTACCAAATATAGTTCTTCAAAAAAATAAAAAATTTTGATACATTTTATAATAGGAATGAAAATAAGAAAAAATTCTATATGAAGTAATCATTGAATTTTAAGCTTTAATAAAAGTAAATAACTTTGAAAATAATTTTGAAAATAAGTCAGTATATAAATTATAAAATTAGTAATCGTCCATATTGAATGCTAAAAGTCATAAGGACAAATGAGAAACTAGTTGAATATTCGATGGACCGATTCATGCCTAAAAATACTGAGCATAAGTTATACGCTCGAAAAAAAATTTGTACTGTGTTCAAAGTTCTTCAATTAATCACACGTCATGTACAAAGCAAACAGATTAGAACTTATTCATACTACCATACATTTTGTTTAATTGAATATATTTCATATTCTTTCCAGATTATTTATTGGGATGAAAAATCAATATTTATGGAACACAAATTTATTACGCCAAGTGATGAATTTATTCGCGCAATTGCTATTTGTCGTCAGCGATTATTGGATTGCAGTGCAGAGACAGTGATGGCAACATTGCTTGAACGCGACGTTAAACATAATGGTAGTGCGGAAACAGGAGTTGCTCAGGTGAATAAATTATTATTCGTAATTGAGAGATAAACAATACTGACTTGTGATTTTTTAATATAATGCATATCAATAATGCCATCAGGTGAACAATATTAGACCTGAAATTCCGCCGGAGGTTGCGCGATGGTTAGAAAGCAATGAAATATCATCAGCAACATTGCGACGACCGGATTCCATCCCCATTATTTCAACAAATTAAATTATTGTAAATTTAATAATAAAAGTGCTTGAAGCTCTGATGCAATTAATTTTTGCAAAAGCAAAATTTGTTCTACATGTATGTACGCTATAGAAATATGAGCTCCGAAATCTATATCTATAGTAAATGTAAACTATCACAATGTACGCATGAAATGAACACAACAAGGTGAAACAAAAGTTGTTTACTCTTTACTATTATAGATAGTAAAGTGGAATTAGATTTAGGCAAAATAATTTTTTATGTAGAATATTACGAGAAGTATGAGTTATATTATCATCGTTTCAATTATATATTGAATGTATCATTCATCAATATACATTTCGTCCACCATTGGAATAAATGAATTACTGATTAAGGTCGATATAGTATCCCACCAATGAATTTTTGTTCATGATAATGAGCAATGACCTTTAGATAAATAATACATGTTTTATTGTGTTTTTTACGCATTAAATCGCGTGCTATATTAAATAATTTTAACGTGACATGATGAGTTAGCATATTATTGTTTGAAAAATAAAAAAGAATATATGTATAATGAAAATATTTCGGTTGTTGGACAGCAATTTTATAGGTTAGAAATTGTTATACTTGAACAAAAATCGTTTATATAAATAAGTGATATGCAAGTGTTAAAGAAAACAATATAGAATTATTTATTTAACCCGCTCTGTTTCACTTTATGTATTGTAAAATAGGACAGATGAAGGCGGCGTTAAGATCGAAATATATACCGATGTATGATTGTATGACTCCAAAATGATTGTTGTATAAGTGGGGGAAAAAGCCGGTTGCCGTTCTTGAACGATAGAATACTCAATAAATATGTGAGACATCATAGCAGCGAAACCGCAGTGTAACGCCGACCGTACCGTGAACGAAACCTGTATGTTACATCTAACATCATCAATAAATTATCAAAGAATCAAATATGTTGTGCGCTTGTACTTTTGCAATAATTGCACTTCTTTATATATTATTTGACGTCAATTACTTTCTACGAATAGCATTTACAATTTTATGGGGACGTTTATTCCAAAAGAAAGCAAAAATATTTCAAAAAACATCTATTTATGGTAAGATAAAAATATATTTAAATTATTTCTTTATATTTATCAGAAACTAATGTCCAGTATGTATTCATTGTCGCTTCAGGTATTTGTACATCACAAGATGTTGATATTTTTCTCAAACATATGAATAATGCGAGATATTTGAGAGAACTCGACTTTGCCCGATTCCATTATTATGATCGTTCAGGAATATATGGTGAAGTGAGTCGTCAAGGTGGAGGCGCTGTTCAAGGTGCATCATCAACACGATACAGGCGTGCACTACCCATTTTTACACCGTACCAAGTAACAACACAAATGATTTATTGGGACGATAAGAATTTTTACCTTGAACATGAATTCATCAGTTTGTCGGATAATTTTGTACGTGCTGTTGTTTTGAGTAAGCAAACTGTAACGAATTTGAAAGTACCAGTCTCTGAAATCATTGCCAAAGTCGAACCTGAGGCTCAACGACCTGAACTAACTAAAGAACTTAAATTATGGTTAGACTCTATGGAAGAATCATCACAAAAATTGAGAAAGCAAAATTGAAGACATCACTTTCTTGAATTATAACATCAATTCAATTCATCATTTTTACATACATTATTTTGTCTTTTATTAATGTTCTATTAATGAAGTGAGCTCGAAGATAAGTATATATAATTAAAATAGCGGTGAATATTGATAAATATGAGGATTTTTGACGATTTCAATTTGTTATTTATTGTGGGTATATAATATACAGTTAAGTTAATAATAAGTTAACTATATACGAGAGTAAGATGGCGCTAGTAGTATGAAATTGAGCACAACAGAATTGATGGATCCAGTTGATCGAGCGAAGGATGCCATGATATTTCAAAGAGCCGCCAGCTTAGTCAGTCGACGACTCTTGCTGTGATGCCTATACGAGTCCGCGAATTTAATTATTCCTATAACACTTGTGTCATGCATTAAAAAAAATAAAATTTGCAAATATTATTTGACCGGTGTATACTAAACATTATTATTATACATTGATTTTTTATTGTCTGAAGTTGTGAAAAAATCAAACTTTTTCTCATTGACTTGAGGTAAGAAAAATTTTCATATAGCTATATCAAAATTAATTTTTATAATAATTATTTTTTATCAAATAGAAATGGATATGAACGATATTGGAGGATTAATAGACGTGGTGTGTTATCAGTACTTCATTTTAATTTATTACTCTTATAATGAAGCAGATAAATTTATTGCGTTTTTAAATGAATATGTATGTTAATGTCATTCATAAAAAAAAGTGTCTGATAAATGAGAAAATATGAAAAAGGTCTATTCAAAGTGATTATACTAAATGTAGTTCAACAATATAATTCACATAATGATGATAAAATTGGCTTATAATTTTAATTTATTCAATGCATCACATTCGTATATGAAACATGAGATATTTACAGGTCAAAAACAAAAAAAAAACATATATATCGTTTACATCACATTATTCACGCTCGTAAACAATTTTTATCGTTGTTGGTCTCTATAGTCGCAACAGCATTTCATAAAAGCATTCACTACGTGATGTTCAACAAAGGGCCGGCATATTACACTATACTAAACGTATCATATCTTATAAGTGA
Organism: Galerucella tenella; assembly: GCA_910591685.1. Taxonomy (NCBI): domain Eukaryota; kingdom Metazoa; phylum Arthropoda; class Insecta; order Coleoptera; family Chrysomelidae; genus Galerucella; species Galerucella tenella. Next base: position 19,600 of record CAJUYH010003517.1, on the reverse strand, counting down.
AAGACAACAGCAACTGAAGAGGCAAAAAAATTTTCACTTCAGTCATCCTCTCTTCTGTTGAATGAATCTGTTAAAAGCTCTCCTATATCAAAACATATTCAATGACACGATCATATTTTTCTTTCTTTGTTCGTATCAAATTAATAATCACTGCAATTTACATTAAACCATCAGACATATTATGACATAACATTCTATCCACAAATGCCTAACTGTTAAACGAGGGCATGTCACTGATTCGTCCAATATTGTAGTTCATTTATATTATTAACTTTTACTCCCATCTAAATTTAAAAGTGAAAAAATAAAAAAATAACAAACAAGTAATATAAACAAAAACTTTCGAATATTTTATTATCTTCATGAAATATAACTTTAAATTGTGCGAAAGTGGATGAGTCGCGTGGGAATATTCAAAAATATTTATTTAAAGTTTCATTTAATAGTGGGACACATTAATTTGCGCGATAAATTCGATAAATCGGGTCGCTACGATAAATGAATGGAAGGATGAACAGCGAGGCGTTATGTGTGGGGTTCGTAGATGATTTAAAATTACCGGCAATTGGCAGGAAGTGAGGGGTATAAGCTGTCAAGTACATGTATCATATGCGACTACTACAATCACTAGTTGTACGTACACTTTCTGTACATGCACGTTTCACTGAAAATCCGAAAAAAATTGAAACAAAAACCACCGTAATCCCGAGCTTCTCTTTGTGACTCTAAGTATACGTGAGCAAAATGTGAATGAGACTTTACCGCTAACTATATCCATTTTTGTTGCAATATTCCGTCACAACTTTTATACTAAACAAATCATGATACGAGTGCTACTTTGCAGCCACAAGCGCTTTCACAAAGTGCCTCCTATCTTTTATAAACAACAAGGAATTTCAATTTAACCCACAAATTTATTTATACTTAATAAAAATAAAAATAAAAAATTGTATATCCAATTATTGATATATTTGAATGTATTACGCCATTTGATTCAGTGGTGACGTGACCCAATAAATCCTTACTAACGTTTGAATTTTCGAATTATTCTTCTTTCATCATGTATTTATATATAATATATAGTCATAGTGTAGGTGGGGGAGTTTTCGTTTGCTCTATGTACCGTTATGAGACCTGAGAAGACCTCAAGTAGACCTACACATTTCAACCAAGCTACAACGGCATTCATCTCAGCTGACAGAACTTGTATTACCGTTTATGTCCATGATAGGCAAATACTTTTCAATGCGTCCAAAACAATTACACGGGCGGTCAAATCAAAAGTCTATTTCATAATATGTATGGATATAATAAGTATAAGTACAGACTTTTGCTAGTTGCAACTTATATAAACATTAAAAATACATTGGCAATTGTAGCTTCTTTCAATTCACAGCCATCTATAAGTAATTAATACATATAAATATATATATATATATGTGTGTGTGTTGTATTGGATAAGAGTATTCATCACTGTTGTTGTTTTTCAATACATCTATGCAATGTTGTTATGCGTTAGAGGGAGCGAAAAATCCCAATCCAAAAAATACACACTAGAATAATAAAATGAAGCAAAATTTATTGATTTACAGGAATCTTTGCAATCACAACTTCATCAAGAGTTTGAAGGAGTTATGGGACGCACGGGATATACGTGCATCAGGCACGTTTTCTGCTCGCTCAATGTACTCATCTGGGTAAAGAAAACAAAAAATAAATAAATAAACCACAAACCTAAATTGAGTGGAGGTCTATGTTATTTTTGAAGACTGTGACTGGGAGTAAAATGTCGAATGATGCAAGACTAAATATGAACAGTCCCAATTTAACAAAGTTTTATACATATTCGACTATATATAAATATATATACACTCAATTAAAATTGATTGAGGTCAAAAACATTTAGATATAATCATTTTCACTATGTTAATAATTCATAGTGAAGTATAGTGATATTAACATGAGTCAAACAAAAAAGGAGAACAATCATTGCATCATGATTATTTTCATTATAATCCAAAAAAATATAAGTTCAAAGTTCATTAATGTTTTTTAATCAACAGTTGAGCGCATGTGGATTACTTGGGGTTGCGATTTGGTTACGTTTAGCAAACGCTGGATTTGCCAATCTTGTACCGCAATATAACTTTGCATCCGGAGACTCACTCTTACTTGCAGTTGGATGTGTGACCTTCGTTGTCGCATTTTTTGGTTGCTGCGGCGCCTGGTTTCAATCAAGATTTATGCTCATAACAGTTAGTGTGACATAATTTATTTTCCCTCTTCATTCTAATCATTAAATTTTCACTTTTTTCCTTCCTCCAGTATTTCAGCTTAGTGATCATTTTGTTCTTGGCTGAATTTATGATTGGAGCATTGGCATTTGTTTTTCGCGAACATGTCACTCGAACTCTGAAAGATGAACTTTTATTTGGTATCCATAATCATTACAATATCACAAGGGAACCCGGAACTCTTCCCGCACTTTGGGATCACATTCATCAGGGAGTGAGTACTCGTATAATTACTAATTTCCATTGAATTTTTCTGTAAATAAAAAAAAATCAAAACTAATAGACAATTTGCATTGCCAGTTACATTGTTGCGGGGTAAGAGATTATACTGATTGGTTTCAAATTGACGCTTGGCCGTCAGAGGATCGAGTGCCAGACTCGTGTTGCATCAAACGTGAGAGATATTGCGGTCGACTTGATCCTGACGGACGCAGCAAAGAACTATGGTATAAAGAAGGTTGCACATCGGCAATACAAACGTGGATGGTGACGCGACTTCATGTCTTGGGTACAGCTGGAATAGTAGTTGGATTTTTACAATTGTTTGGTCTTATTACAAGCATGATTCTTTTTTGTACTGTCAGAAGCAAACGATCCGCTCAAACATACAAGAGTTATGACACTGCGAATACATAGGAACGCGCGTGGATCCCGGCTTATGGGATCCACGAAACTGCAATCAATGAAGAAACTACTGCATGAGTATTTTTATTATGATCGATTGTTGTGGTGTTCAGGTTTTTGAAGTAATATTCAGTTTAGAGCCGAATAATCCATGAATATTTTACAGATTAATAGAAGAGAATAAAACCTTGCTGATATATTGGGATCATTGAGAATTGACGATGAATATCTCACATGCATATGAACAATAATCGCCGATCTGAATTCTATTATTTTTATGAATCTGTTGATACAGCCATAGGCGTTATAACATTGAGAAAATTTTCCATAATTCCAGTATTGAATGAATTAATAACTTTATGAGCTTAACACTTGGATATTAGTATTTTCAAGTTCATCCAAAATTGAAATTGTAATATTTTATATAATATATTTATATATGATGTTTTATATATAGTGCAAGTAGTAATTTTAATTGTCATCATTAATATATAGTTGAATATTGATTGATTGATTGGTTGATTACAATTAATTTATTAATTGTACTATGAATAAATTTCACAAAATGAATGTATACAAGTGTGTAGTATACGTGTGTGTGTGTGTGTGCATGAATTTAAAACTGTTATTTGTATGTTTAGGTAAAAAAGTATCATACTGCTGTAAAAAATATTTATTAAAAATTATTCGTACGGTGCAGAGCGATTGTAATAATAGTGCCCTGCTTTACTATTCATAAAATGAAAGATGGTGTCTTGTAGATTATTGATATAATATATGTTAGCATATGTCCTTCTTCACAACAAAATTATTTTGTATTCTTGACATGCTATATACCTACCACTTCCTTTTTTGTATCGTTCAAGGTATATGATATATTTCAAATGGATATTCAAACTTATTAAATGCGATATTGACAAAAAAACAATTAAATATATGAAATCATGTAACATACCTAATCAAATAAAATTCAAGTCTCCATTATGAAAAAATTACACAATGGCCAAAGTATCTGTAAGACTAAAAGTATAAATATCTTTGCATTAAATGATAGTTTTCCGAATGAAAATGTACAATAATCGCGACAATTAATTATTAGTTATTGATAATATTATGAAGTAATAATTAATAAATCAGTGAATAAAAAATATCGATGAATTAATCAATTATATGATCGCAATCCATTGAAAATATCTAGCAATAACTTGATGACAGTAATAATTATTCTAAAATTTACGACAATGCACCATCACTAAAACGTATCACATATTTCGTGACGCAGTTCGTTTTCAGATATCCATATTTACTTCAACGCAGTCACATCACGATCTTTGATATCCAACAAATATTCCAGAAGAGAATTAAATGATTTCGATCTGTCACATAGAATTCAATCTAAACAATTTAATGTAATAATAATTTTATTAAAATATTTTATATTTCATAACATTATAATAGTATTCTCATGCGGATTGTGAATATTGGCGAGGAAAATTTTTCGGGTACGTAAATTGAGACTCACAAAAAATATTCATAAAACGTTATACTTCTTTCTTTCTGTTGATCCTCCCAAGAATATAAAGTTATATATATATATATATATACTGGTATATTAATTATTTAAACTTAATGTTCATACACTAGAATAGAAAGGTACTTTACAAGAAAAAATTGCGAGACCTTACATAAATCTATCGAAAAATAAGCGATGAAATAAAAACATGATTTCATATGTTCTCAGATATTGAATAAGTAAATGCAAAATATTTCGATGGCAATTGTGTAAAATTTTTCGTTTGCTTAGTGTTTCATGTCAAATCATATTGCATCTAGGTATAATCATCTAGTTGAAATATTACTCATATGTTTTCATTTTATAATGCAACAAATTCAGTCAATAGCCAACAAAAATTTTCTAAAGCTATTACGCTCCTTTATCCTCACTCTTCATCTGATAATCAAATATCAATACTTTTCATCCATATTGTTTTTTTTTAATGTTTCAGAATACTGCTTTGTAAGAAATAAAAGAAAAAGATAAAGGAATGCGCGATATAAATCTTATGTAAAGACGATATTCAAATATTCAATATCACGTCACAAAATGCTTTCACGTGATTTCATTCTTAGAATTAACGACAATGATTATCCTTTGCAAGCGCGTATATACGTCTTGTAAGTGGTCGCATGGATGTATAATAATTTGTATTAATTTAAGAAAAAAATACACAAAAATAATGGAAATAATGATTGTTCTGTGATGTTAATGCTACTTTGACATAATTAACATCACACATTATCTAATTCCACAGCGATCTCTTCAATTGTCGCTCTGCACATTGGACACTCTACCAATTGTCGCGGACATGTTTGACAAAATCCTCTGAAACAAAAAATAACATGCAATAAGTATTTTCGTGAATAAATTTTCACCAATAAAACCAAATGTGAAGATATAATTACCGATGATCACAAGGCAACAACCTCACCGATGCCTTTTGATCATAACACAACGTGCAAGAATCCTCTCTAACACTGAGTTTCCTCAACTGATCGAGATATATGTGCCGCGGCAAAACAACTTTATCTTCTGGTTTCAATGTTGCATGATCGTTAAATGTTTGAAATTCACAATCAGTTGGTGGATATTTGAAAGGCACACTGCCAAAATTGAATAGACATTGTTGAAATGACATGAAACTAGCTGCTGCAAAAAATCCAGATCTTGCCGTTTTAAAAACTTCCACGCAGGGTTTTAACGGTACACCATTGATTGAAAATATTATTTGTAATTTATTTAAATCAAGAAGGCAGCCAAGAATATCGCCGGCTTTCCATGGCGCACGATCGTAATATTTTTCGCTACGAGCATTATGCCATATAAGTCGCCGACAACCATCACAAGATAACGAATATTTATCATCACCAATGCCATAACCTTCCTTAAATAACAAATAATATATAATGATAATAACCATAATAGAAATATACAATAATGCACGTATATTAATTATAACAGCACGACGATATATTAATTTAGATGTTAGATAGACTTACATGATTCAAAAAGTTACTATTTTTAGTTGCCCAACCAATTTGCATCACCCCTGTTGTCATAATGAGTGTTTCATAATACCAAACGCCACAGTCAACTTGAAATGTACATCGAACACTTTCAAATGAATATGCATCACAGCGCGCTTCCAAACCGTTGGGCGAAATTTTCAGGTACTCGCTTACATCCTTTGTATTTAACATCACATTTATACCAGTTAAATCAACTGTGTCATGAGAATACTTTCTGCTCTCTATCAAAACTGCAATAATTAAAATTATTGTGATAAAATAACACAGTTGATATATGATTAATTCATTATACATATACATAATATATCAATATGAATACTCACATAAATTATCCAAACACCATTGAGCTGAGAAACCAACTTGACGTCGTACATAATCATTTTCATCTAATGCCCATTTTTCCAATTTTAACAATGGATGCTCCTTCTCTTCTAAAAGTCTTCTCTGTATTGTTAATTTGTTTTCGCTTGTCTGAGCAAACTTCTCTAAGGCTATTAATGAATGTAACACCACATATGGTTCTATATTTTCTTTGAGGTTATTCACGAGGCAGTTTAACGTTTGTTCTGATAAGACAGCTATACTACTCGGTCCAGCTAATTTTTCAGCGATACAACCAAGCACTAGACAAATATTTCTCTGTCGTGTAACGTTAGCTTGTACTTTTCCAGTTATTTCCCATGATTGAGCCATAAAGAACATTTGAGATAATTTCAAAACCGTATCCTAAAATAAATAGCAATTCAATAACATAAAATTTATTACACGCATTTGACATTAATTTTTACCTTGGATGGTAATGGGCAGTCATCCAATAAGAGTGTGATAACCGATGGGCCCAGTGGACTCGACATGGGAATGACATTTACCATTGAAGTCACCACTTCTATCCAACCTTTCTCTTTATCAGCAATTGCATGAAGTTTGAGCATTGCTGGTGGTGGTTCTTGTTCACTGCTGACAACAATAATCAATTTTGCAATCGTTGTACTTCGATTAATTCAACAAATCATTTTTTTTTTCTTGCCACTCACTTGTCTACGAGTCCACCAATGACGCCCAATGTCTCAAGAACTAATTTATCAACGTTTTCTGAAGTTGGAAATCTGAAACTCAACGGCTCGAAACCTTGACGATCACTGCAATTATCAGGAAATACTGTATTTTGTATGTCTGCATTATCGCATGATTCATTAGTAGCCTCATGTTCCTCTTCGTTGTTTTTACAGCAACAATTTCCCATTCCCACTGATTTCCACGAGCTAGTCTATCGATATTACACGTTTAATTAACAATTTTCTCAACAATAAAATGCAATGATGAAAAAATCAAATTTCCAATCATCATTCACTGTTATTCCAGTATATTTACTTGTCAAATAAACATAATTTAAACAAATTACATGTGTTGAATTATTACTTATAATTTCACACACACACAAATAGTTGAGAAATATGTTATAGATTGCAGTAAATAATATTGCAAGTTGATTTAATGGCTCGGAGTAATGAAAATTTCGCCATAACATATGATAACAAACGATACTAACTCGGGATTTGCCGATTATTCGAGGTTATGTACAAATATTGACTTTTTCTCAATATCAAAATCAACTGGACATATATCACTCTTATACTCAATTATTAATTATACATTAAAACAGAATCAAACATTGTTTATTTATCCACAAAATGCCGGAATTCAGTTCATAAACTGTCGCAAACATTTTCTCATTTTTTCCTAATCATCTTACAATAGCGCAATTTCTCGCCCTTTCGCAGTTCCGTCACACACGGTTGTACATATACATATAAGTAGATAAATATATATCATGTCATACAGTTCAAAATATGTAAAGGAGAACATTCTCACACAGTGTGTGTATGTTTTTACACATAACCTGATTGCTCTCTCTCTCTATATATATATATAATGTATGCTTGTTGATTGCGCCAATTTCTATCTTCAATAAAAAATATTTCATGTCGCATTTATTCAACACATAATATACATTTGGAGTCTCCATATCCAATTATTATGTGTTCATATCGGTGCATATTTCAATTACTTCCTGTGGACAAGCCCATGAATTGAAGGGAATAAGTGAAAAATAACAGGGAATGAATAAATTACTAAATAAACGCAAAAAAAATCTCATCGCCTCCATTCATCAATCATATGTGTATTGTGAAAATTGCAAATATAGACTGCGAATGAAATGCTTTTCCCGCGAGGAAATGAACATAAACTCCAATTAAAACTTGAAATCAATTCACATAAAGCATATTTGTCTTCCTTCTTTAAGTCATACCGTTGTTTTGAATTGTTCAGACGACTCCGACATTGTGAAAGTAACTGGCAGCGGTGCACATTGCCACATAAACAAATCTTCACACAAGTATTATCAAATGACTTGACGAAAATCCAAGAGATAATTAGCACTATAAAATTGCTCTATGACATAATGATAATAAGATTCTCAACAAGTATTATGAGTGTCATTGAAAAGAAGAAATTTCATATGTTTATTCAATGCTTTTCGATTCCAGCTCAAACAAACCTGACCCATATAATCACCAAGCACCTGAAGTCTCATTGCTAAAGGTATATAGCCATTGGTGTTTATTATTTATTTTTCAGTTTTTCCTTGGGTATCATACAGTCGTTAGACGAATGTTCTCTTCGTCTCATATGTCATCTGGTTGTTGCGGTCATGCTGCTTTAACTCATATACATTACTGCTATACATGTTGTTTGTGGGCTCCCTCAAAAAATATATAGCCTACAGTGCCAATGGACATTGACATGAATTCTTTGAAAACACAGATGACACACGCGTGTGTGTGTATATATACAACACATACCAACACACATTGTGGGTTTGTCTCCTAGTGGGGCTCTACTTCAGAGACGTCATCGGTGAGCGGAACGACGTCTTGTCGCAGGTTCAGTTGGTTCAGTTGTTACCGCGCGACGCTATGCGTTGAACGCGCGTCTATATTGTGCCGCTTTCAACTTTCAATCAACTACATTTTTTTTTAATTCCAAAAATATTTCATTTATTTTATCTATAAATTCACAAAATTACTGGTAACTTTGCTATATTATTCCTAAAAATAATAATGATAATATTAATAATAATAATAATAATAATAATAATAATAGTACCATGTTTTCGTATTGTTGACTGAATTGAGGTTCTATTACCATTTTTGCACAATGGAATGTACATAGGTACATAAATACGTGATGTAAAATAATTCTGTGATTAATTTTGTGTGAGATGAAAATGAGATGCTGTCTTTACTATCTATAGATTATTCACGAAAAATAATATTACGTAGTGTATATATAAAAAGAATGTAAACCAGACCGCCAACACATATTAATTTACACGTCCCTCCACTGATTGAGGATATCTCATAGAATTTTGAATTCCAATTTTTTTTTTTTCTGTCGCAGTGAATCATAAAACTTTTGACAATCATGAAATTAGTGTGTGATATTTATATTCACACTTGACCGCACTCCTGTGTTCATTAGAGTTAATTATAATACACTCAGAAATTTATTAGCATTTGCATGATAATAATTAAAAATAATAATAATATAATATTCAATTGATTTTACCGAAAATCAATTGCACCAATTCTCCATCAGAAATTTATCAATTAATCCTACGCGTTTGACATTTTTTTTTTTTTTTTTTTTTTGTTCCCCCGCATCTTTTTTATCATTTGATATAATTCTTTGTAAAATACGGATACAAATTGATATATACTTCATAAAATTTGTGTTGTTATGGAAACTTGTTGATGCCCGAGTATATAAAATTCTAACACTAGTCGTAATTTTTCAGGTTTGACTTTACAAGTAGCCGGTTACTTTCACGCTTTGGCATTCATCCTATACCAGCTAACGATAATGTTGCGTAATAAGATAGTGAGAGGGAGAGACATGCATGACAACATATTCACACAGTGCGTATGACCTACCTATGTTATTTGCAATCATTGTTAAACATGGAAATAAGTAATTTCACAATTATTCCGATTCATTGGTGTCGACCATTTGCCTACGTAACCTCCGGCAAAAATTCCACATGTTCACTTTTAATACCTGCAATGGATCACATTTATTTTTACTATTATTATTATTATTATTTATTTGATCGTAGGTGTGGGAAGTGAGCGAACCAGTAAATAGTGCAAAAACACGCAGGGACATACACAGGCAAATATATATATATATATATATATATATATATATACCGGAAGTTCGTGACAAAAGAATGCCGGTGAAGATGCGTGCGCATTCAAGTCACGTTTGCGCGGACAATGATGATGGTGTGTTAAGTCCTGATCGGGTGCAACAACAACAGGATGAGAATGGTCAGTGCAACGGTAGAAGCCGGCCCGTCAGTTACTATGATAATTTCAAGGTTAGTTGTTGGTACAATCATGTGCGACTATTTCGATAATATCGTGTTTTCTGTCCAGGTCAATTGTAGCACAAATTTTATTTTCATTGTTTTATGTATATACAAGGGAAAAAATTCTTTTTCACATATGATAGGTTTCTAAAATAATTTCGTGAATGGGCACACAGTAGTAGTGAGGCTTTCTCGTCTTTTATTTATTTATTGAAAATGTAAAGGAATGGGAGGATATTAATTTGATACATTTAATAAGTATAGGTAACAATGAAAATTATTTATGTAGGACATGTCAGCGATGCCACCTTGCGTCACATCCACAATGAGTGTTGGTAATTTGAATGAAATATCAACATCATCATCACCTGCATCACAATTGTTGGACTATAATAATCGTCTAAATAATGGTGAAAGTGCCGGGAATATATCAAAAATTCAAGGTTAAGTTTAAGGAATAAATGGCCAATTTTTTTTCTATTTTATATTTTTGTTTTGCTCAAATCTTGATTGATTATAGCTATATGCAAATATGTATATGTATAGGGGATAAAGAGAGAGATTTTGATCGGGGACCGTCAATGGCTAATTGTTTATCAACGACTGTACCTGTTAATCTTGCGGCCTCACAAATATCCGGAAGACATACACCAACTCGAAGTTCTCTCAGGCACAGTCGAATGATTGTCATGCACCGTCACGGTACAAGTGAGTCATTCAATTTTATTACATAATAATTCAATATTATATCAAGTATTTTATACGAAACATCAATATGTATATTCAATATTATAATTTTAATGTATCCCACTGAAGATAAATTCACAGAGAAATTTATATACCTGGAAGAATTGATGAACGCGAGTATAGACCTATGACTACGTATTTTATTGGAATAAATTCCTACAAATTGTAGTGATTAGTGTATTGGTTTTTTTAGCCGATCATTGAGACATTCGATAAACTTTCCGAGACTAATTTTACATGCTGTATCCAATTAACATCTAACATAGTTCAACGCATAGAAATATATGTATGATATGCGATTTTATAAATTTGTTTGAAAGAAAACAAACATGAAAGTAACGATGACTCGACAATCAATCAGGAGTTTGTAAGTATTAATTGCATTGCAAGGTAATATATGACAGCAATGTTTTTCAACATGGAATAAATACACTATTAATGTTATCTAATGAGTTGATGACATTTCTAGCGCGAGAGAAGCGGAAAATGAATTTATATATTTTGGCTTTTTTCCATTTCACAAATTCCATAATCTAATAAAAGTCGTCCAATTTTTCTTCTTCAGTCATTCTATACAGCTTCAGTGTATATATAAAAAGTTGATAGATTCGTTATATACATCGTCGCCAGTTTAAAATGTGACAATATCATATGTTTTTTTTTTCATCGAAAATAAATTGCAACATAGCAAATGCCTATCGTTTAATTACGCATGTTATTTTCTTCTAATCCAGGATATTTTTGTTATTACTTTACATTTGCTTGTTTGTTATGAATAAGTAATTGATATTTTGAGCTCGTGACATTGAGTCGTATTACATTTCGTCATATGAACAAGAATTGTATCCTAGAAATTAGCACAAAAAATCTGTTTAACAATTACAGTTTTTTCTTTATTATGTTCATTGAAGGAAAAAATAGTTGCATTCACCATGAGAGAATTTTCGGTAAATTTTATCTCTACTGGCTTGACATTCATTTTATCGTCACATAAAGTACAATATTTACAATATATTGAAAGCATGTGTATAAACCCGGCAATATCAGTATCTATGTGCCGTTGAGAACTAGTTTTGCTCCACTTCTATTTCCGATGCATTGAGGAAAAAAAAAAGGAAATTACATGCATATTCACATTTATGGAATCAATTCACTGAAAAGTCTATAAATATATTTACACAGAAACTTTAAATTTGTCATTAGTACTTCATTCGTAACATTAATAAAGTTGGGAGATGGAAAAAAAGTAATCGTTTACAAATTTCAATGACTAATCGAATGATTTGATATTTCCGAATACGTTTAAAATAAACTTTAGTTTATATATTGATTCATTTTTCCTGTTATTCATTTGCATTTCGTCGATGTCCCATGAACGAACATATCTGACTCAGACCGGTTTTCTTTAGTTCATATTTCCTATGTATTTATGAAATTTTTATCTCTTTGTACACGTTTTTTTTTACTAGTTGTCCTTCGCAGTCTGTGATTCATCCCTATAGAGATTTACTCGTGCGTAATAATTGAATTGCCATTCTCAATATAGATGTCGGGGAACGGAGGGAGGAGCAAATAGAATTTTCCAACTCATTCAAACATACCATATATTATCGCATGAATGAATATCACACTGTTTAATTTATTTATTAATTTATTTATCAAGTTTCTAGGAAAACTAGACCGCCTCTAATTCGTCATCGCAAGCTTGCGCGTACTTTAGCGGTCCTACAAACTGTTCTGGGTATCGTCATAACCTCAATGTCACTCTGTTTACTTCTATGGACACCGAACTTACCATTTATGGACAATCCGTATTGGAGTGGAATTCCAGTCAGTATTATTCTCAATAATACAATTACAACTTATCACATTATGCTTTTTGTACTTTCATCCTTATTTTTCAATGATTTTTTATTGCTAGTTATTTCTCTCCGGATGTTTTGGAATATGTTTGCTGTGTTGCTTTAAAAAAGAATACCCGCACATGAATCCAGGATTTTGCCTTACATCAACAAAAATAATAAGTGCACTTCTAGCAACATTAGCAACATTCACCTGCCTCGCTGCATTCGTAACGTCCACCATCCATCTAATAAGATTGAGCGGTCTGGAATGTTCACCGCCTCGCGTTAGAAATGCAACATGCGCGTGCCGTGTGCGAAGTGAGCTAGCAAGTCCATCGGATCCAATATTAAAATATATAGATCTCAATTGCCCGGAGGTCGAGGGTATATTCACAATTCTTCTTATTTTTTCGGCTGCTTGCAACGCATTCGGAACAATTATTGCCGCTTGGTATTGTTATCTTCATTGGAGTACGCGCGACAAACATCCCAATTACGTTAAAGTTCAAACTAGTATTAAATCGAAGACAAATGGATTGAAGGCACGACCAATTTACAATGCAAATTTGAGTGGACGATGACAAGGAATTTAATGTAATTTTTGTTATAAATTTTATTGTAATGAAGATATAAACAACGTGGAAGTATTATGACCGTTTACTCATCATGAGATTCAGTATTTTTAGATTAGAATTGTGAATAATGAGAGAGAATGCATTGAATCAATTGGTTACCATTTTCAATCGAAACTATTAATAATCATAGTGAATAAATTGATTATAAAATGAGACGAATGTAAAAAGAGGAAACAAAAAATAAATGCTCATTAGTATTTAATGTCTCGTCGCAATCAGTAATAAAATAGCAATAAGTTGAATTACAAATTTATAATTATGAGTAAGACACCATTCTAAAATATATATGCGTTTGTTTTTTATGATAACGCATGAATCTGTTTTATAATACTTGACTGTTTTGTTTTAGATTTATTTCAGCCAATCACAGATAATCCGTTGAAATTAATCAATTAATTATTTAATTAATTTGCATCTGCCAGAGAGTTCTTTGGTGCTCTTGACCTCATTACATTACGTAAAAATAAGAAGAAAAAATAGAAAGAAATAATTTCATTGCGATATAATTGCAGTGTCATCTCCTTTCTTATCTATCATTTAAATGCAGATGACTCAATCTATGTTTCACGTAACAATCGGCCATTACAAACTTTCGACTTTACATTTTAGTTAAAAAAAAATATGAATTCATAGTTACTCAAACAAATGAAAAGTTGATTATCGTGCCCGGAGAAAAAACAATTATGAGCGCTCTCATACATTACGGATCCATCAAATTGACAGCTGATGGCAAAAGATTCAATTGGTATTCACCAAATAGCATTGCAGCTAACCATCGATACTGATCAACAATTGAAGCTCCTGCCAATGTATTTCCAAAAAATGGATTCTCTTTACATCTTGTTGGTTTTTTGTTTTTTGAAACAAAGGTAATTGACCATCTATGAAGAAAAGAAAATAAAATAAAAATTTATTCTATAAAGTATACTATTTTGTAGAGATAAAAACTAGAATCAAATAATATTTTACCCCATCTGTGGATTTCTCTTAGGTTCGTGGCCCAAATACCAAATAATATCTTCAATTTTCCATTCATTAAGTTTCACAGCGCAAGCCTTGTCTTTATAGCAACATAATTTTGCTTGACTAAACTCAAAAAGGTAAGTTTTAAAATGTTTCGATTTAGTATCAGCGAATTTCAATTCACCAGAAACAGTCATCGGCGGTTTAATCTGTAAATTAATGTCATATAACATAAATGAATCCATTAATATCGCAATATAATTCAGCGGATAAATAAGGACGCCATTTTAGTTGATGGAGTTCATAAGCATTAGTATAGGGTGAATATATTGTGTTAATACAAGGCGTTGCATTACACGGTCAAGTCCAATTACACCACATCCGGTTTTCATTTGCTATCAGCTTTAAACATCAACTATTTCACTTCCATAATATATGCAGCGCATTCTTATTTGTATTATTTTTTTACTGAGTATTGTGAGAATTTTCAACCCTACTTTCAGGAAAAATTAATATATTCCCCCTTCGCTATAAATACATTTGATAATGAAGCGTCAAGACATTCATACGTTTTAATACCACAAAGAAAGAAGATGTTAAACGCTAAATAAGTACCCGAGGTGCAATGTCCCTGTAGAGTCTGTCTTTTTTTAAAATGAGAATGTTATCCCTGCGGTCGTTAGAGTCCCAGTAGCCCCATCGTGCTACCGTCTCTAATACTTTTTCAGCGTGATGAAGTGGCCGCTCTAGTGCCCCAGCCAACGTACATTCCTGGAGACAAAGTTCGTGTGCTGGAGTCTTAGCCTTCTCCTCGAGCTCTCGACATACATCTGCTGCACTTTTATGCGGTCCAATCTGCAAATATATATTTAACTTATTGACATATTTACGCAGATAGAGGAAAACAGTTTCAATTAGCATTTTTCATTTAATAAAATTCATTATTTGCAGTTAATAGTTTCAAATAGCAAAAGGTATTTTTCACCATAGTGAAATGAATTAACAAAATAATTTTTACCGTAACATTGACACACTCTCCATCGTTGGAGAATAGATAAATCCATATTTTCAAATCACCAGACGGCGCACCGCGCAATCCATTATTTGATGCATGATGTCGCTCGAGTACTTGAAGAATTTTCGCTTCTTTTGCAATATCATCAGCTGATAGTTGAAACAATTGTGGATATAATTTAATCAAATCACTAACAACTCGTGTTTCAGATCTATTCCAATCTTCAGCACTTTTCCCCCCGGCATGCATCAATGTTGGACCCCATACTGCTGATATATTTTCCGTTGTCATCAAATTCTTCGAGCTCTGATGACTGAGACAATGCAGATGTGCCAATATACGTCGCAATGTTTCTTTAGAAACGCGATTTAATATTGGCAGAAGAGTTTCTCGATATGTATTCACTCGTTTACTATCATCGACAATATCTAAAAGGACAAAAAATATATATTATAGAAAGTTTGTTTTTTTTTTACTTGTCTTTATATTCTTTTTTCTTTCCATTGATTTTGACGATTATATTGTTTAAACAAAAGTATGTATATATATATATATATATATATATATAGACATGTGATATAAAGTTCTTATAAATTCTATGACACTGTAATGCTTGTCAGTTATGAAAACGAGAAGAATGAATCTCGAAATGAAATTTTGCAATAGCTTTAATGATTCTTCAATGTTTAATTATCATTAATTGCTTTTTCATTGGTTGAATAATTTCTAATTATATACAAGATTGATTGCATGAATTAATCTTTGAATTTTGGAGTAAATAAGAGAAAAGGAGGAGTAAAAATATATTTAGATTAAGCTTAATAATTGGATTAACTTGAAAATTTATCAATAATTATTTGATCTATTGCAATATATGAAATAAAAAATTCTTTTAATAACTAATAATAATTGTCTTACCGGTCGCTCGACAAAGCACATCATGTACATTGGGTGGTATAAGAGGCTCTGGCAAATCTCGAAGAAATCTCCTCAGAACAGTTGCAACGTCATGTTCAGAGTACGAGCCTCGTGTGATTTGCGTTGCCCACGCATCTCTTCTAAATGCCTCGAGTAGTCTAACAACAGCGCTACTTGATCCTCCCTTTCTGTAAATCCCCTCGGACATAATTCCTTGAAGAAAAAAGGAGATTTCTAATTAGTCGAAAACAATGAATAAAATTAATCACATTCGCCGGTACATCTGTGTACCTGAACAACTCATATCTACAATGCAAAATATTTCTTATCGTGCTGCAATTTATTTTCCACTGTCACATTTGTATACACGTTATCATTGTGCCTTTCTTTTTTTTTTTTTTTTTTTTCATTTCATTTCATTTTTATTCCTTTGATTGTTTGCTCCATATTGAGGATAAAAATTCAATTAATTAAATGCGTGCGAAAGTGGAACGCAAATAGCCATCCGGGAAATAGCACTCATAAACGTTCTCATATGTGTACTCAATTGCTCTCTGTTTTATACACAAGATCTATTTTTCTGCTCACCAAAGGTCCATTGTAAATATTATTGAATGCAAAGTTCAATGTCACAAATCTATAATTCAATTTTTACCAATTATATTATTACCATTTCCAGAATGTGGCTTATTCAGTTATTTGACTTGTATTTCATTAACACTTTTATCTTTTGTCTTTGCTTCATTTTTATTCAGATCTGTACGGTTATATGACAATCGACTGAATATAACACATCGTCTGTGTGTTATAGCGTCATTATAAATTAATTATTATTGATAAACCGACTCACCGTGTGCATAAATAAAATTGATACATTTATCAAGAATGACTGGAACATCGTCTTGCGTGAGTTGTTGCTCGTCTAATGCGGGTCCACAACACGTGGCGGCTTGATAAAGTGCATGGCGCCAAGCAGGAGCTTCACGTGCACCTGGTGCTGCAATATGAAGTGCTCCACTATTGCCAGCGTCCACTACAACCACTGGAATATTACCGGACCCAATAATTGGTCCTTCTTGTTCCCTCAACACTACATTCAAATAAAGTAGAAGAACAACATATTTATTGGTGTAACATGTAAAATTCTTCAAATTATTATTGATTACAACAAAATAGTTTACAAACAATGGCTGTATCATGAGAGATGACAAGAAAAATGTGATTGAGTGAATGTAAAAGGTTTGTTTATTAGTTCTGCTCATGAGTGGCTTTTTCAATGTTTTGGTGAAAATTCCAATTATATTATTTTAGGAGATAGATCTTTGTAACATTGACTGTAACATATGCCAATCTTGTATCGATCACTATCAGTGGAGATATATCCAAATTTTTTCCTCTATTCTTTCACTATTTTTTCTTAACTAATGTCAACAAGACACTCATTGACATCGTTCATTGATAAGAATTTTACTCGACCACAAATAACAATTTATAATAATTTATCATAGTAATAATTATATACTTACGTATACAACGAGCCTTACGTAGATCCAACTGTTCAAACTCCACAGGTTCCAAATTCTTTGTATAAATTAAAGTTCTTTGTTGGAGTAACACCCACGCTGAGTACCACGAACCAGTAACTCCAATCTGAAGGTGTGTAAAAATATAAATATTTTTGATATTGGGTGAGTACTTTATATTATAATCAATGGCATCTTGTGAATTCACTTTATTTCATATTGTCGGGTCAGTACAAGACTGTCACAACTCAAAAATTGTCATTTTTTTGTTTTCATGATGAAACAACTCTAATTTGTGGATATTTTCATGTGGAAGAAAGCCAAAAGTTGTAGTTCATTCAATAACTGATAATGAGATTTTGATTGTTTATTTTGTAAAATTTTTCTTTTACACAAGTATAAAACTTTAAATTTTATTCTTCGCTTATATTGACCCTAAGTCACGAGTAATAATTTTGGTTTCTGATGTTTTTATGAGACAGAGATTTTAATGTCTTTTATTGAATGAAATCTTTAAATGCTTTTTCAGAAAATTTTGGAATTTTGAATTGTGACAGTCTTCTGCCAAACCGACGATATATATTTTTATGCTGAATCCCATACTTTAATATAATCAATTTTAAATTCACTCGAATTCCCCCTGTATAAATATTTATATAGTCTGAAAATTAACATAAAATGTATTGTAATATAATTCAATAATTCGATTTATAGCCCAAACATTAATGTTCCTGTATCTTTATGGAAATTATGAATTTTATCAGATATAACTCATTTATCTTAGTTGCCGCCAAAACTCAACGCTGAACATAATGGAGTAATTTATCGTCATTTCAATTCCGATTTGTTTTATACGAATTTTCAAACAGTTTACTCTCTCTGGCTCGGGTTGCCCCAATTAAAATTTCGAATGATTCCAAACTTTCCGTATGAATGCAAGATAAAATTCCAAAATGATTTTACATTTTACTCGTATTTATTTTTTTTTTTATCTCATTCAGTATGAATCAACAAGTGGCTTGAATCATATGTATCTTTTATTTTTTATGTTATATGCAACGTCAAGTTTCAAAGATGAAATTAATGTGCTCCGGATGTTGAATAAGAGTGTAAAGTTCAAGGAGAGACAAAGAAAGAAACAGATAAAAGTTGCAATGAAATATCAATAATGGATTGCATGGTGGTCTTTTAATTAGGCGTTTAGATTTCACAGAAAATTCATGAGTCAACAACTTATTACTATCATACTGTTAACTCACCTTGAGATATGCCCAACCAACGCGCGTCAATTCAGATGAATATTTAGCTGGAAAAATTGGAGTTAAGGCCTCAAGAATTCTTTGAGCCCATATCCGACGTTCGGTTATTCCTTTAGCATAAAAAACATGAACGCTAGGTGATCGTTCGCCACTGATAGCTATGCAATGAACTGTTTCTCCATCGGCGATCCTGGAAAAAAAAAATATAATACAATTCCATCACTATAATAAATAATAAATCGATGAATAAATCCTACTA
>CAJUYH010003516.1:22708-54684 GCA_910591685.1 Galerucella tenella | reverse complement strand
GGAAATATAGTTCGCTAATTATCAGCTTACGTGAACTTGCGTAAACAGTTGTATAGAAACTGGTGGTCTTAATTTCGTCGATAATCTACTTGTCGTTTTCTTGCACTTCCAGTTCTATTCCCCAGCTATATATTCTTGTAATCTCTATTTTTCCATTTCCAATGTTTTATTATACGATTTTTTTTTCCGAACAATGTCTAAAGAATTACATTGAATGACAATATCGATTATTCACTTCAGCAATATTGTACAAGGTGATTTTCTAATATAATATACAACAACTCGTACCCCTTTAAGAACGGTTCTGGAAATTAACTGAACCAATTCTGTTAACAATCAATGCCACACGAGCTGAGGTAGTTCTAGTTAGGTATTAATAGCTGGATTTTTCACAGCTGCTTCTCAGCAAAGCTATCACAATTGAGCTCATTGCTTAAATACATGAAGCAAGAAAATATATCATAATATATGGAGTCATTGCTAAATGCGAGGAGGAAAGACCACCAGATAACTAGTGAGACATCTCAAGAAATAGTATACTGTACACCAAGGTGGTGAAGATCATCATTGTTGACTGAGTGGAATAAGGTGCAAGGCTTATAAATTTTTGCAACACCGTGGTGTATATACATTTTTTTCCACTACTGAAATTTGAATTTTTTTATTAAAATTAAGTAGCAGATGGATGTGAATTTAGACTGATGCAGATCGACATCTCCACCGGTGGAACTTATCTTCAAACAACGTTTGTAATAATTATTGTGCGAACCATCACCCTGATATGCACAATTCGTATAATATTTAGGTGCACATGTTTTTGTTCATAGAAGTTAAGGCACTGGTAATCGGTATTCTGTGGGCTGACGAGATTTTTAAGTTCCACTGGGAATAATTTTGAAGATGAAAACATTCCTCGATCCATGCTTTTCCAATCAATGTGAAATGAACAACACATTTCAATGTCAAAATCAAATTTTGACAGTGTCGATCTACAAATCGGTAGGGAGCGCCCTTATCGTTCAAGCTGAATTCTCCCTAGGCGCTTACTTGGTCGTCTGACTGACACGTACTCTATCTTTTTTCACTATTTACCCATAGAGTAATAAATAAGAGAGATGTTAAACGTGTACTGTCTTATTAATAAAAATTTCTTACTCCGCCCTTACTCCTAGATTAGTCAGAGACTAGTTACTCTGAGACTAGCGTAGGTTTGAAGAAGTTATACAATTGCTATTAAGAAGCTCCAACTAAGGAGGTAATAGTTACTCATTCCTTATTACTGGGTTTTGACATGACTTAAGGAAGATTCACAGTTGTATGGTAGGAATTGACCAATAAAGTGACGTTATGGTGACATCTGTTTTGTTTTTTATTGTGACATGTGTCAGTGCTCTGTTCATTCATTTCAAAAATAGTTATCTCATAATTATCTCTCAGTTTGTATTTTGTGTTCGAAGTAGTGTTTCCAAATTCTCTTCACGTTTTTTATTGTTAATACCTTGTTATATATATATATATATTTAGTAGGAGTTCTGTTGAAAAACTCACTCTTACTCAAATTGGAGGAATCAAAAAAAGGCGTGCTGAGGAGAAACTCCAGATTACTATACAACGCAAGGAACATGAGAAATTTTTGCAACAAAAAGAAAAGGAAAAGTTAAATAAAAACTGATAACAAATTTTATTTTTAATTTTATAGCTTTCAATTCCTCTTCTAACAATGTTTCTAAGGGATTAGCCCGAATTTTATTAAATTTAATTTTTCTGATCGGACGAATATTTTCTGCTTCTTCCAATTCTTCCATCTTTCTCAAATCTTCCAAATAATAATCCCTTTCGTCCATCGCAAAATAATTACTACTCACTGAACCAAAGCAAATACTTAATAAATATACATAATTGATAAAAATAAACTGAATAATAATACGAACTGATAATGCAAAAACGACAAACTAAATTTCGAATTAGGATATGACAATTGACAGTTCAACAAAACTAAGGTTATATTTATTCGAAGGTTATTCCGAGCTTAAACTACCAATTTCCATGGATTAAAATTATTACCAAAGTTAGTCCCAGACTAACCTCGGAGTAGCCTATTCCTTGTCTAATATGAGTTTATTAATAGCGTATCTGTCAAACTGATGGTTTAAGCATGGGATAAAGTTAGTCTCAGGTTACTCTTGTGTCACAAAGTAACCACTAGCGCCTAACTCAACTACTGGTACGAACTAGCACTCAAGACGCGCGCTTTTCGAATTTTCAAGCTTTCAGCATACGCGTAATATTGTACAATATTTGCAATTGAATTATTTTGCACTTCAATATTTGTTTTTCAGTCTTTCAAGTCAAGTCTTCAAAGACTAAGAAATAACATTATTGTGCTAAATCATTCAGCTGCAAATATTGTATTAGAATAATATTATAGGGAATTACGGTAGGAGAATAAAAAACCCTATGCAAGTAAGAAAATATAATATTATTAATTCAACATCTTCCATTCAATAAGATATCCAAAATAACATACAAAAACAGTCAATACCAATCTGAATTGGGATGGAAATTGTACTCTGAAGTTTAGAAAGGAAGTGCAAGTTTTGTCAATTTAAATGAGCCTGTAAAATTATTTTTAAGGAAGTGATCTTCACGCAAATAACACTTTTCATTTTCAATAAGTAATGTTCATTATTTCAAACCATTCATCACTTTGTTTAATATCTAGATCAAAAAACTAAAAAAAAACTTCTTATTTGTATAATTTTTTTGCAGCTATTCAATTGGCGTACCCATTTAAACAATTTGGCATCTTGAAGCACACACCAATTCCACAGAGCAAGCACACAAATATTCAGAATATTAAATCACTTTTTAACTACTGTACAATAACATCCTAAATTACATTGATATAAATATATCTATAGCAACTACATACAAATTGTTTTGGTTTGGGTCACAAATTTCTGGTAATCCTTCGTTCTTGTCTGCAAAAAAAACGATAAAATTACAAATAGATGTTTCCATTACGAAAACCCAACTTCAAACGGCTAGGATTAAAAATCTACTTTTTTATCTTACCTGTGATAAGTGATGATAAATGCTGTAAGTAGGTACCAATGATGAAGATAATTAATTTCTTTGCAGAAGGGCCAATGAGTAGATTAAATGAAAGTAAATTCACAAATGACAACGTCTTACCTCAAATTGAAATAAAACTAAAAATGAAAAGTTTTGTTTTATGTTTTTGTGTAGAAGGAGGCGGAGTTTGTTAGTTTAGTTAGTTGCTGTAAAGCGCCGTGCTCTACTGGCTGCGCACAAACTTTATGCCAGTTTCTTCCATATGTTTTAAAACCTCTCTTATTTATTACTCTATGTATTTACCTTACCCATAGATTATGAACGCACTCCTTATGTCATCAGTAATTTTTGGTTGTGCGCGAATTTTTTATTCGAAAATGTTCATCTTGTTGGGTAATTTCAAGCAGCAAATATGTTAAAGACAATCTCCTGTGTACGCAAAATTATGATTGTACAAGTTTTTATTGAACTATCATTCCTGGATTCACAAAACATTTGAATATGTCTATTATTGACCTAGGTATTCATAAATTTAAGGAACGAGATATAGTATTCGATATAACGGTTACAAATTTGAACATTTTCTATAAATATATATCACATGAAACTGTAAGAGAATGTTCGGTCGAATGTTCACGATTGTGAATCTAGGTTGAAGTGTACATAAACTACTGTAGTTTTGAGTTTTCAATTCTGGTTATTGAAAAGGAAGTTTTATTTTATTTCCGACGTATATTACACGTGATATATTTCATATATAAAGCCCCAGAAGCGATGCATAGAAGTAGGAAATATATCAATCGAATTATGTTTTCTCGCAAACATAGAAATTACAATGTAGTGCAATATCTATAATGTGCTGTGAGAAAACACAGAACTAATTTCTTGAAAACTTGCATATTGACCAAGGTTGAAGGCAATGCACAAAATTTTTCCAGACATTTCCAAACATTATTTTCAATTTTCATTACATTTTATAAGAGCCTTCAAAATGACGTACGAGAACTCCAAGAACGAATTACTAAACGCCTCTGACCGCTGGTGTCAAATCAATCAATCAATTACTATTGTTCAAATATTTATAACACTTTTCAACAAAGAACAATATTCACAAACCTATTTTCATGTATAAGAGACACAGATTGCTTTCATACTCCACTGTGAAAAACAAGGTAATGGAGTTAGGTACGAAGTCAATAAAATTATGGTGACAATATGACGCGCAGTGTACTAAGGACGAATAACCCTCTATTATAGTCGAGTCTGCAAGTTTATAGAAGAGGAGTAGCCGAGAAAAGAATACAGGCTAGACAATGGACAGTTATTTGCAGAGCTGCATGTCACATTTCTCTGTCGATCTTCACAGAAGCTTACGAATTTCCGAAAGAAAAGTCGACTATCATTGAACGCAAGAATTTTTCTTTCTCTAAAACTTTTTGTCCGCTGTGCAAACGATAAGTTTCACCTATTACTCTCCATTCTTGAATATTTTCATATAGTAACAGTTACAGAGTACGAAAAGTACGTAACATTTCATTTTTTGTAGAGACCAAAGGAAAATTATTGGAAATAAAATAGAATAATAGGTATCACTGATCAATTCAGCGGGTTTCCGGATATATTTCATCTGAAAAAAATATGTTGGTTTATTGCAGACCAAATTTTTCCCAAACTAGATTTATGCTGGTATTTATCGAGAAACGTGACTGTGTTAGTGTTACGTAAGTTTATTGGGTTTGAACGAAACTTCACGTCATCTAATTTTGTGACACGTGACTCTTCAGCAACACAATATTATTATATTTTCATTGCGCGTCCAGATTTTCTTTATTTATACTGGATGCTTTAGCAGGACATTGAAATTATTTTGTCGAAGAAAGCTTGAATAAACAGGACTTCTGAACCTTTTTTTTGTGTGCATTCGTCAGGTATCACATTATGTCGAGAAAAACAGAGTAAGAATCATTAAAGCCACTGAACAGCAAATGAAGTATATATTTTACATTACCGTTGTAAATTGTGCCCCCCTTCCCATAACTTCTGAAAGAAATCAAACAAACACTCGATCGAACTAGAGGAAATACTATTACTAGTGATAGTGGATTGTTGTAAAATGAAGAATCATGTGGTGGTATAAATATTAGTATGAATATAAAGTGATCCAAAAATAATAATTTATTTTTTGTCTTACAGACAGGCTGAAAAGAAAAGCTTATTTTTGACGTAAAAAGATAACAGTTGAAATTTTAGCCCGTAATATTGAAATCAAAATATAGTCCTCTTCGCATTTTTAAATTCAATTCCAATAAGAATAACATGGGAAAAGTTGTTTCTGCTTTTTCTGATTTTTATACCGTCCAAAAGACTTATTGGCTGATACATTGCTTTATCTCTCTCTCTATAGGAAATTGAACGCTCTACAAAAACATTTTTTTCATTATTCCACGCGTTCAAAAGTTATTCAAGGTCAAAATTTCGAAAAATTCATCGAATTTTGTATATTATACCGAAACTGTTGGGGTGTCAGTGTAAAAATAGGGGTAACATTTTGCATCAACCATGAAGTGGACCTCTGTGGACTTCCGTCACTTTTTTTCAGTAAGAACGGACTCTATTTTTAATTATTACCTCAGTATACATACAATGGGCTCATTTACATATTTTTTTATTACACCATTAGGAAGAGCATATCATTTTGAAGCCCTGTGCAAAAAATTAGACGTCAGCGAGACTCCTACGTCGCCTAAAAAAATTATAAACATCAAACAGTGCTCCTCTTCAAATTTCAGGCGTGACGTCATCGCATATGAAATCTCTCCAGAGAGCGGATACCGTACCGATCGGTTTTCGGTTAGATGACTACTTAGAGTAACAGTATTTTGCTTGCTTACCTATATGCTTATCAGTATACGTTTTAGCAAACTCATAACAGTGTTGTGTTTGTGAAATAAGAACGTTTAGAAATAATTCAAACTATTCGACACAATCGCCTAAAACCAAAGTAAAAAAATATTGTGCGGTTCCAGAATGTGGAAGTACTACGAATAAAACATTAATTTCTATTAATAAGGATGCAAAAAAAACGGAAGCAATGGCAGAAAAGCATAAAAAGACTTAAAGCATTCACTGATAAGTCAACATACCTTGTTTGTGTATTTTTAGGATTTCATTTTTCTTCCAGCAGGATCGTTATAAATTACCTTATAAAATACGTTGTGAGTTCATATTGAGAGGTTTATTAAAAACCACACGCTTGTATTAATCTAATTTTTTTCAAAACGTAGATAATATTGTTCTTATAGCTTGTGTGTTCAAAATTATTCAATAAAATGATGGGTCAGTTCTTCACCGATGAAATTTTATCAAATACTGCTTTTTTCCAAAAAACAGGTAATCTCTTTCAGTAGATCATCAACAAAACTGGCGTATATCATGTGTTTCAAAAGAAATCATTTAATTTGATTCAAAGTCCGGATCAGCTCTAACAGATATCGCTTTTTTACCAGTGAGGTGCATGTGCATTTGAATCTGATGTAAACATTTGGAACTAATATTACCTGCTCCATTAAAATAAGTTCTCCTTGTTCTTTTCAACATTGGTGATTTAATTTCCACTACACATTCATCATCAATAGAATTTGGAGAAGCTCCTTTAATTGGGCAGTTGAAAAAATTCCAATTTTTTACTAAGTAAACTACAGCTTTGTTTCCGTAACTTTGTCCACCAGACCAGGAATAAAATAAAACATCTGAAATCACCCTGTATATCATTTGAGAGAGCATGTATTTATGAAAACATTAACCTTTTGAATCATTCTGACCGGAAAACAGCCAGAAACGATAAGTCACATAGTATAAAATTATAATTCAATAAACTCGTGTTTTTGATTAGAAAATTTCATAATCACCTCTGGAAAATTTAATGAGTCTGCTTTTTTAAAATCAGGTCCACATATTTTATTTTATCCAGACAAATTTTTGTGAGAAATTCAAAATAAATAAATTCTACGCGAGGCACGTTACAGTCAGAAGCGTAATGTTTGAGCACATTAACTTCCATATGCGGTGACGTCACAGGTATAGTCTTCGCCCCGCAACGGCATGCTTGTTTAATTGGTTGTATTAGGAGAACGACATCTATTGACATGAAATTTTCAGAATCATATTTTTATCCTTAGTACTTTGTTTCACGACGGTTAAAAATGATTTGAAAATTTCAGTAAACGAGCCCATTGCGTAAACCGATTACACTGAGTTTTTTCGAATTTTGTGTTCTTTGAAGTTCTCTAATTTATAAATTGTCGTATTTTCACTTTTGTCTTGATGCATTCTCGGTAAATGTTATGCAGCAATATTTTAAGTGTCAAAACTTACAGTACTAATTTTTTTTTCGATAATAGAGACTTTTAGCTTGTCTTGAATTTCTCACGTATCCGTATCCATAACGAACTGCGCATGTGTAGACCCGTTACGTCTCGGCCGATACGATGCGCTGAGCGTATTGTTACGTACCCTACTCCGTATACCCAAACGTATCCAAAGTCAGTATTTCGTGCTATCATATTACATTATCCTCCTCGTCTAGCAGCAATGGATTATTTAATATCGCCACCATTTCACGTTTTACAAAAATGTGAAAAGGTGAAATGGAAAAACTTTGAGGTTGTACAATAAAAAACAGAACGAAGCGATACGTTTTTCTCCTAAAAAGGGTTTCTTGACAGTTTCTTTACGTCTAAGTAATTCCAATACGGATTCGGATACGGATACGTGTAAAAACTTATGACAAGCTAAAAGTGTCTAATGAGTTATAATAATAAACAGTGAAGTAGTAGCATGCGGTGATAGAGCTATCATCAGTTTGATAGCCTCTTAATAGCTCATTTCAGCCAATTAAAATAATAAAAAAGGGTGAAAAAGGGTATTTGAGGAAAAGTTGAAGATCTTTTACGAAACTTGTGGATACTCGATATTCCAATAGTTAAGCAATGGTGAATAGTGAACATTGAACATATCAGCTTATATTTTTCCTGTGGAGAATTATTTGCTAATGAAATTAATATGATTCAAGACATCAAGTATAAGTACTAGCCTCCATATTAAGTATGTAATTTGTAATATGGAGACATTTTTAATACAGCTTTCTAGTATTATAATAAATATATCCCAGAAAATTATATTCCATTTAATAGTAATATGGTGTCTCTCGTATAAAAAGCACGAAGAGATTTTTCAGAACCCAGTATCTGGGAAATTCTCATCTCGATATATAATACCTACTTTGTTAACATTTTGATGTGCAGTAAACTAGACAAAGGGCGTCGGGCTAATCTGGAGTGTCCGTCCGTGAATAACGACGTTGGTTGTAGATGGGCAGAAATCCCAACGCCATTCTCCAACCAACAGGAACAAGTCCTCCATTTTATTAGGGCTATAAAACCCGATAACAATGTATCTTGTGTCGGGCACCCTTGATTCTATAAAGTCTTCATTAAATTCGTATATTAGGAAGAATGCTCGTGATAAAGTATTTAATTTTACAATTCGCGAGTGCTCAATGAAGGAAATTTTCGGATATTTTTTCGAGTGTATCGGAAAAAAACAAAAAATTGTGGATTTTTTCTCAGGCTTAGATGGGAAACTTATGTTTGAATGGGGCTCAACCAGTACACAGACAGACTGGACTTATCCCCAAGTGAATGCCTACCATCCAAACCCACCTTAAACTCGCTGTAACTTCCGCCTCGAAATCAGTACCTACTCCAGCATGCTAAAATATTATTGTGGATGCTATTCATCAAAAATATGTGGTACTTCAAGTGATGGTGAAGGTTTTGGTAATGCAATCATTTGTCCTGATGTGCTCTAATTATTCTCAACCCAAACTTCGAAAAAATATGAGGCTGAGGTAGACTGCAGCTGAGGAAACTTTTTTTTTAGATGCCTGGATATGAATATAAAGTTCTTCCTGTAACATGCTATAAATAATTCTCAATGATGAAAATCGAACGGCAAATTGGAAAACAAATGGCAAGAAAAAACGAAAGCTAAGTCTCTAGCGTCGTGGCATGATCAAGAAGTTGTCGTCCAAGAGGATGAATTGATTTTGCTGCATCTCCATCTCCGTCTTACTTTTCTAGTGCCCCACGAGGGCACCTAACCAATTGGTTAGGCTGATGTAACCGTGAGGATCCGCAGTCAATATCACAACTTCACACACATAGTGCCCCACAAGCACCCATAAACTTTTTGGAAGCAGGATAGTATGTGTCTGGTTTACCACTTTCTTTCGGCTATGGTTATGGTGATGGTCTCTAATATTACTAACCGATTTTGTGCGCCATGTGGAAACTTGCTGCTAGTTATATGGTTAGTCAGTTATTTTCTCCAGCGGATATGAACGTTCCCTGAACTTATACAGCTTCAGGGCAAAACATTTCCGTCTCTATGGATCATGCACCTGAACTATGGAGCCTTCAGTGCTTTTTGTGCCGTGTCTTCATGCCGTCGCTGTCTACTTGGAGATGGAAATGAACCAACCATCCATCCTACCTTATAACTTTTTACAGCTGGTGGACATCAAAACCAAAGATAGCATGGTTGTCTCACTCCACTCCTTCTATTCGCTTTTCCTCATCATGCATAATGCGAATTCTCTTTTAGCTGCTTCGTTTTAGAGGGCAGCCGAGAGGACGTCAATTGATGCCTGATGACAGGCCAAACGGAAAGTTTCCCGCCTTCATGATCCCTAGAGACCTACATTGAGGAATGAATGTACTAGCCTAGAGTATTCTTGCCTAATTTTGTCCTCTCTGCTCGCGGTAGGTTGGTGTTCATCCTATATACAATCTTTTCTACAATTATTTGGAGTCTTCTTCTGCTTCCTCATTGAACACTTGCAATGCTTTTTCTCTAAGGGCAGTTTTCATTTCCTGTAAAACGTGAGTAAATGAATTTTGGATATCCTTAAGATTAGGGAAAATTGAATAAAAAATGTCCCTCTGGGAAAGCTTATCGAAAGGCAATAATCTCAGAATAGCATAATTAGTTTTTGGAAAACTTGGTTATGTTTAGCTTCCAATTGTTTGGTTCACCAAATTTATTGGAAGAAATAATTAATAATACAAACTGAAAGTGGTTATATATTTTATGCATGCTTGACACCCAATTAAAATAAGGAACAGAACTATAATCGACGATTATTTTTAAAGCAAAAGTGGAAGTCATCGGCGTATTGCAACAAATCTACAAGAAATCAGAATGCAGAAAACACACAAAGATAATCTCGGCAAGTACAATTACAAGCGGACAATCGGTAATAATAAGTAAACGAGGAATTGGAGAAAGAATACGAATAAAAAGGAAATAAATTCCTGATTTCCTTACCGAGCCGTTTAATTGAAGACCCACTATTCAGACTGATAAAATTATTGCTTCAGCTGGTGCATACATTTTACCTTAATCTGGTATTGAATGAGTTCGTAAACGAATAAAGTCAAACCAGTGTAGTGCATTTGTTTTAAAAATGGAATAAGTGATACAAAAGTACATTGACGTGAAGCGGACTGGAATTATTGTAGGTTAGAAAACGTCATAATTATGTGGTCAAAACATGGTCAAAGCTGCAGCTCATAGACGTATTTTGATATTGGGCTCCACCCTGACGTACAATGATCAAAAATATATGTGGTTTGTCACTTCAGTGGAATTCCAAAAGCCCTAAATAATGACAGGAATAAATTAAGGAGGGTGAAGTCGTGCGATAGTTTATACAGTGTGGAACAGCCAAGTGGAATAAATCCAATTACGAATAAATTATGGAATTTGAAAAAATCGCTTGGACACGTCGATATCTAAAAAAATTATAAAGGGTGTGTCATGTGACAGTGGTCAATACCAACTTTCTTATTTCAAATGCCATCCCCTATACATCAGCAATTCTGATTATTTCTTGAAAATGTGAAAAAAAAACACTATTAATGTCAATGTAGGAAATCTTCAAAATTCTCACCGTGAATCTGGTGGTATAGAAATATTTTCTAACGATACCAAACATCTCAGGCGTGACTGATCTAATTACGAGCGTGATTCGTCTTTTTAAGTCATCTAAGCCAAATTCTAGTTTTGTATGCAATACTTCTGACGTATTCCCACAAAAAGTAGTCTAATAGCATCAGATCAGGAGATCTCGCTAAACATTCTATCGATCCGCGGTTGCCTATCCACTGATTTGAAAAAATTTGGTCCAGGTACTGCCACATATTGATTTGGTGATGGGGCGATACCCTAAAACCATATTGTATTGGCAGGACCTTGTGGGTTTGCAGGATCAGGATATAAGTTTGTCAAAGTTGGCAAGACATCATTTTGAAGCAGTTTTAAATAATAAACTGAGAGCTGCATTTAAAATAAAAAATTCACCCTATATAAATTACTTGTTAAATGCACATCTCAAAATACAATTGTTTTTCCCTAAACGCCCTCATTTCTTCGTTATCAAATTTATTTCATTTGGCTGTTGTTTCTAGTAGAAGATTATAATTATATGCTTATTGAAAATAGAAATCTGGACGTTTTCCATCTCAGCAACAATAACTTTGAAGATTATAATCTTCCCTACGCATGAAATAAACCCATTACATATTTTTTACATTAATTTGTACGCTACTGATCCATGCAATCAGAAAAAGTGGTTTCAAACGCACAGAGGACCGCACAATGCAAATTGTCGCAGAATTTGTCTAGATTATCGAAGAGCCGCTATTTATGCATACACTTTTTATCCGTTGATGTATATCTACTTTTCACGTAGAACGCTGATAAAAAACAGCGCTTTCTTGGATTATTGAATCAATGAGGTTGTAGAGTGATTTTAATAAGTTTCCAAGGAATATATAATATGAGGTAAAGTTAGTTTGTTTGGAATTCATTTTTACATAGGAGGGTATTTGAATCCTAGTAGGAACGGATATTTTTTTAATAATAGAAATTGTCACGTAGATGATGAGAATTTGTCTCGACAATAATGTATGAATTAAGATGCAATTATTCATATTATATGATGCTGTCAGACTGTTCAAATAAGCTGAAATGGAATCTTAGGTACTAAACATAACATTTGAACTCGTTCATTATGTAGTTTGCGTCGATTTGAACATGGCAAAAGTTTGTGCGACTTGGATCTCCAGATGTTCCAGTATTGGAGCTAGAAGGGGGGAAGCACTACGTTTCATCTCTACTCGGTTTTCAAAGGATGCAATTACAAATACCCTTTTCCCGAAATATTATGCGAACCACTATTTCCCCATGTCATTAGTTTTGACGTGATGACGAGATTGTTAATTTTGTAATGTAGTTCTTGTGATACCCTATTTATAAGGACTTTAAATAGTGTTCTCAATAATGGCATAGTTGATCAATTATTATTTTTAAGTAGTACACAAATAGCTATTTATACAACTAGTTGCAAAATAAACGTGTTTTTGCATCGTGTTTATTTACAAGATTTTTTGTAATTCAGTTGACGGAAATAAAAAAAGGTATAACGTGTCACGGGACACACGGTAGGAACTTTAGTTCCTTTTAAGCAAAAAGTATGAAATACATTTGACGTTATAGATAAACAGTTTGCAAAGCCTCGGTGGCCGAGTAGTAAGCAAACCAGACTCTCACGCGGTAGACCCGGATTCGATTCCCCGTGAAGATGTTTTTTATTATTGTTAATTTTATTTTTAAATAATCATTCTGCTTGATATTAATAACGACAACAGGAAGACGTTTGGAATATTTAGCAGAATATTCATTATTTAAGATAATGGTATGGCACCCTTCATGAGGGAGTCCGACTAACAACATCTACTTATGACAGTATCGTATATTTAAAAAAGGAAACCGAAGCATTATACAAATTGGACATTCAAGAACTGTACGTTCACCACAAAATTAGTGGAAACATAAAATTGAACTGTTGAATTTTCAATTTGAAGTTATATTACAGTTTATAGAAATTTTTGTTTTCTAGATTTTCTTTTGAGTGGGTCGTAGAAAAAATATTCTGCTCGACTCGTGTGGATTGTCTATATCGCACTTGAACGATTGAGCACTCCGCCTACGGCTTCCTGCTCAAACTTCGTCCTCGTGCGATATGGCCATCATATCCACACTAGTTGCACAAACTACTATTTCTTTCAAAATATGCCCTTTTACATTTAAAAACAACCTGCCAAATGTCAAATCAATTAATCCATCCATTTTGAAGTTATCGAATTAAAACATTCAAGTTTTCAAAATTTCAACACCCTGTATTTCGAAAAGTAAATGTGCTAGACCCATTCATCGCGCAAAAAAATTATGGAAATAATAGTAAAAATGTATCCGAACAAATTCAAGTAGATCACCAGCACTGCGAATACCAGCTTTGCATATAATTTCAATATAGCATTCCACGCGGGAGACCTGGGTTCGAAACCCGGCCGGAGCATATGAATCGCTGCTTTGTGAACGAGAGAAAGACTAAGGAGAGAGCACAAGCACAAAAGCGAGGCACATAACGAAGCAACGTAACATAACGTAGCGTAACGTAACGGTACGCAGACGGCTCAAAAGCAATAGAAGGAACCGGGATAGGGGTGTTCGGGCCAGGAACCAAACACTCTGAAAGCTTGGGAAAAACCCCAAGTATCTTTCAACCGGAAATACACGCCATAAGAAAGTGCGCCCAGTTCAATATTGATGAAGGATACGGAAGAAAAAGGATTATCATAATGTCGGATAGTCAAGCAGCCATTAAGGCACTGAGCTCTTGTGTAATCAGTTCCAAAATGGTGTGGGAATGCCTAGACAAACTTAATGAACTAGGCCAGAACAACATAGTCAATAGTCACCTTACTATGGATTCCAGGACACACTGGAATAGAAGGAAATGAAATAGCAGATGAACTAGCAAAAAGGGGGACTGAAATACCTTTCTGGGGGCCCAAACCCTTTTGCGAAATCAGCCCCAATGTAATATTGGAAGAAATAAGTAAAGCCGAGAAAAAGAGAAGATCTGACCATTGGAAAGATCTAGTAGGGCTTATACAATCAAAGACTCTTCTGGGTGACTACAACCTGTTGAGATCAAAAGAATGCATAAGTCAAAGTAAAACTGCGCTAAGAGTTTTGACAGGGATCCTAACGGGACATTGTCGCCTGAATGGGCACCTGAAAAAGCTCAAAATAGTGGAGGAAGAAGAATGCAGATTTTGTGGAATGGAAGAAGAAACCTCCATCCACATACTTTCCAACTGCACAGCACTCCAGAATCCTAGAGCACAGCACCTGGGAGATTACTGGATAGAAGAGGAACATTTGCCTAAGTTGAAGCCTGCAGACATCCTAAAATTCCTGCGGGAAACAGGACTAAAGGAACTACTAGTTTCTGAGACTCTCCTCAGAAACTGAGTAGAAGTAAGGGGGTACAATAGATCTTTTAGGTCTCAGTGAATGTCACCCCAAAAATCACACATACATACATACAACGTAACGCATAACGGTCAGATCTT
Source organism: Galerucella tenella (assembly GCA_910591685.1). NCBI lineage: Eukaryota > Metazoa > Arthropoda > Insecta > Coleoptera > Chrysomelidae > Galerucella > Galerucella tenella. The sequence continues at coordinate 40,066 of CAJUYH010003516.1, read as the reverse complement.
TTGCGTCGCGACCCCTGGTCGCTCATACATAACCTGACGTAAAGAACTAAAGTTCCAAAAAGAAAATTTTCATTACGTTTCATTGAAATTTTAAATACTATCAAAGCCATGCTTGTTTGTTTCTATGGAGATAACCATTACAACAATTATCAAAACCTCAAATGTTAAGACATATTTGTCAAAATAACCACATTTATTTGTTAATTCTGTCCATTCTGTCCTTAAAAACGAACGATTCTGAAGAGTTCCTACCTTCAGCAGCATATGAAACAGCTTATTCTAACTTCCAAAAGTGGTGCGAAGTGAAGAAGATAAATACTGAAAAAACGGTATCAGAAAAGGTTCTTCTTGCTTATTTTCCATACCAAGCCAAAATATTCAAACCGTCGACGATGTGGAGTCACTATTCGATGTTACGAACAACAATCTATGTCAATAAAAATGTGGATATCAGTAAGTTTACAAATTTGATTGCTTTTTTGAAAAGGAATGCGGAAGGATATCGGCCAAAAAAATCAAAAACATTTAGTGAGGAAGATTTCAGTAGATTTTTAATAGAAGCTGATGATCACATTTATTTAGGTTTGAGAGTAATTTTTATAGTTCGGATAGCAGGAGGTTGCCGAAGAAATGAATTACTAAATATGCGGACCGAGGATGTTAGCGACTGCGGTTCTTCTATCAAAATAAGCATTCCAGATACGAAGACAAAGATTGAGAGAATTTTTACAATAACCGAAGGTGATGTTGATGGAATTAATCTGATTGCATTAGTCCGAAAATACATTCAATTGCGTCCAAACCATGTGAGAAATAATCGTTTTTTCCTCGGAAATCGATACGGAAAATGCAATATTCAACCTGTTGGTATCAACACATTTTCTGACACCCCCCAAAAAATAGCAGCATTCCTTGGCTTGCAAAATCCTAAATTATACACTATCCATGAATTTCGCAGATCGTCTGCAACGTTACTGTCAGATGCTGGTGCTGATATACATAGGTACTTTGAAAAGGCATGGTGGATGAAAGTCCAACGCTGTTGCTGAAAATTAAATTGACGAAGATCTATTAATAATAAAAGAAAACAGCTGTGAAGATACTTGAGTTTTTTAACAATGATGTATCATCTGGGGTTTCATCTATGTCTACAAGTAATGAACAAAAGGCAACAGTATTCCGTGGAAATACGTTTCAAACTGTACGTTTAATATTTATAATAAATTACAGTGATTTCTCAATAAAAATTTCATAATATGTAGTTGTCTAATTGATTTCATAATAAAACTAGGTAGTCTTAAATAAATGGATTTGTTGTCCCTGAGTGACAAAATGAACCACGTTTTGCAACTAAAATGAGTGTCAAAATGATGACATTTCGTAAGTGAATTGCAAAAAATGTATTTTGTATTTTTAATTAACATAATTTGCTACTACTGAATAAAAATCTGAGAAGCATATTTTGTTTCCATTTTCTCAAAATCATTTGGAAACCTATGCTCGTCAGTTCATTTTGGACATAGTTTAAATTCCCGTAATAATAATTGAGTAGTTCACTGCAAAGACAGTCCAGCCGGTATATCATCAACTTCGCTAGTACCTTAAAACTACAAGAGACCCACGGATACCTTCAGGATACCGGAAAAGACGGGGATGGGCACCAAGTAAGACATTGCGCTGGGAGGAGTTTAGGGTGAACCTACCTATCAGGCGATCAACGTCAGTTAAATTCAAAAAAAATCTAGATGAACTGGTCATGTTAAGAATATTCAAGATCCTGGAGGTCCTAAGGTATCAGAATACGTGAAACTTGATGTTATATCAAGAGTTTGGAGCTAATCATCTTAATACAAATTGCATCGGAAACATTCATACCTCAATAATCGGTATATCGTATTCTGAAAAACGCAAAGTACCATTCGAACGAAATTCAATTACATGAACAACTCAACAATGATGATCCCGATCGCCGAATGCATTTTTGTTACATCTTACAGAGTTTGATGTAACCGCAATCCATGTTTCATTAAACAATTGATGTTCTCTGTTAATGCTGAATCTTTCTTGAATGGTTCAGTCAATCGTCAAATTGCAGATGCTGGATTGAGAATAATTCCCATTGGATGAAATTTCTGCGCCAACAATTCCAGATTAAAGTATCTGATTACAACAAAATGGTGTATGCATGTGCTGTTCGCGAGTTCTCAAACCAGTGTGGGAGGTGGATTGGTAGACAAGAACCAATAGACTGGCTCCCAGATTTTCAGATTTCACGTCTCTAGATTTTTTTCTATGGGGTTATCTGAAATCAAAGTTATTGTGCAAGGAAATGGCGTCCGTCGATTTGGCTATTGCCAAGAGACCGGTGGATGGTATTTGAAGAATTTAATTTAGCCGTAATAGTATATTAAAGTATAAGTGGATATCGAGGTCTTTAAAACATGCGCGATTTTTCGCTCGAAATAGAGCAAGTTCTTAAGAGACCAGTTATCCACGAATACTTAACGATATTTTTTTTATTGGTGCACTCGGGAATTATAAATACTTACTGGTATCTATCACTACTACAAAAACAAGAAATGGGAGCAAGAACTGATAATGTAAGTAAAATGGTCGAATTCGTGATGCTACAGTATACCCATAGATAAAAAATAGTTATAGATGGAAATCTGACCCGTGACGCCCTCTATTTGTACGGCTGGCGCCACCTTGAGAGTCCCGTCAGTACCTCAACACAAATCAGATGGTTGTAAACTTCGCTAACAGTCGAAAAAGAAGATTCCTGTAATCTTACAGTTTTTGGCGGCATATTCAAAATTACTGTAATTTTTTTTTATTGCAAAATGACATGAATCTGCAACTACCACTAACGGCGTTACAGTTCGCAATTAATTAGAAATTTTAGTACTGACGGGACTCCATATGTGGCAGCGCCTTCAGAGATCCCCTACCCTGAGTATACCTTGCGTTGTCATGGAAATGAGAAAAACATTGCATTTTGTCCTTAAGATTTATTGCTGTCACCGCAGAGCATAAGAATAAATTCCAATATCGACTTTTAAGTAGTGAAGCAGAATCACGATTAATACCGCCAAAATCTTTGAAAAATCGAAATTTTAATATCTCGAACAATACCAACTGTACTTTCTATTTTCATTCATTGAATTGAAATTGTTAGATATTGTTCGAATAAAGGTTTTGACGTCACAAAGTACTCCTGTCATATCAATAATGGAAAAATTGTCATTTAGACTTCTCGAGTTGTTGATGTTGCTATGGTAACTTAGCAAATAGTAATATTGAACATTGGTCGCGTTCATCACAACGTAGCGCTACCGAAGCGATCATCAATTTCGAGCTGAATGCGTGTTTTGTTACCTGATCAGATTGAGCGCTGTGTTATCAGTCGCCATTTTTTCAATAAGAATTGAAATACGTACCCGCTACCGATTGATGATGCATTAATTGTCATTTATGTCATATGTTAAAAACATAATAAAAATATTTTTGTTTGGAGATATTTTAGTTTTTATTTCAGTGAAAATGAATGCACAGCTGGAGGTGACTTATGATTTTAATGAAACATTGTATAGTGTGTCAGGAAGTTCAACTCCTCATAGTATACTCCAAAGTAGTGAGTTCAATTTATTGTGAATAACTTCCAATTTTAAATGGTTATTTCTGATACGGGGCTCCCGATCACGACCTTCTTCTCAAACTTCATGCTGTTCTATGGGTTGAAGAAGGTCTACTGCGCGGCCGACTATTAGACCTACATCTAGAGCGTCTTCTCCAGCAATTACAGTAGCTGCTTGAATGGGATCCATTTTTTAAGAAACAGAAACTTATTAACACACCAGGCTATTTTTTCGTTGTCGATGATCACGGATTACTAAGCTCACAAAACACTGGTAATAGCTATTAGACTGAATTAAAATCAAAAATGAATGAATAATTATCATATATATCAAATAAAATTGAGTTTTTGGGATGTTGTATTCATTGACATTGGTTGACATATATGTCGATGGTTCTTTTAGCACGTTCAGCAGAATTACGAACTGATGGATCACTCTAAAAAATTGCTACCTAATCAACTTTGTTGGGATGAACGAGACCATTATTGAAATTGGATAGTAACATCACAGAATTCACCAGCCAAACAAGAAACGAAAGCCGGCATAAATCCTTTGATGTTTTGGGGGCAAAATTTGGTGACCTCCAAACTGACTTTGACAGATGAAGTTACACTGAGAAAATTGTTCAAAAAATTTAAATTAAATGTTAACTACACGCAAAAAAGTGAAGCCAAAGAATCTCAAATAATAATTGTTTATTTTTATGACTTGTTTCGACAAAGTTTCAATTGTTCAACTCTATTTATAAATTGTTTAATTCAATTCAACAGGTTAACAAATATTTTGAAAAATATATAAATGTAAATTTTAGCTTCTGTTTTTGGAGTACTATCCATTATTGAAAATAATGATCTATTGTTCAACCAAATGATTCTCATTTTTTATATTGTTATCGAAATCATATGTGTAAGTATGTATTTATGTAGGATAGGGTGAGTCTAAGAACCAATACAATAATAATAGATTATATATTCATAATATCAGTTTACAATAGAAAGGATTTCAGTGAGTGATGATATAAAATTACGATAAGTATGGTGCTTGAATATGAAATTTTTATTATTTATATATTTAAAAGTTACACTTACACTGAATAAAATTTCACACCCATAGAAAATGTACTGATATCTGTGGCAACGAAGTTATAGACAAGAAGCGACAGTAAACTTTTCTCCATAGATATCGAAGTTTTGTTGTGTTTTCCAATTATAATCATCTATCACTTGAATGACAGCCACGAATTGCACCAGTTTTTGGCGCCATAACTAATAAATGTAATTTTGTAAACAAATGTTATCGTTCAAAACACAAAAAAAATATGTAAATAGTCAAAAAGTTTACAATAAAGAAAACTCTTTGGTGAACAATAAAATCACATATCATTGACAGATAACGGGCTCAAAACGGCGACTTTCAGACATGCGCACTCAGAAAATGAATTGTAAAATAGCACAAGCTTCGCTTCTTTTAGGGATGGTGTATTCTGTGGTAACATATCAATTGATAATTTTGCCCATAAACTTCTTCAATTTATGAATGCTCCCATCTCATTCAACTCAAATCGACAACCAAACAACAATAGACTTTTTTCATCACCTTTCGATTATAGAGTTACACCAAAATTTTTTTTTGTTTCAACTTACTGTCCGTGTATGATATTTTTCGGAATTGGTCTGTTCTATTTAACCATAAGGTGCATCGAATAGTTATTCACATCAATAGCTTCCAAGTTGCCTGATTTGGAATATCTCGTTAAATCCCCTTTATGCAAATTTCCAGTGAAGTCCCATTGCAATAAACAGAATTCTATCAGTGCAGGATCTGAATCGAAAATTTCAGAAATTAGGTCACTTGACTGGGACAAAACCAGGATTGTCAAATATAAGGAATTTTCCAAATTCCTTGTTGACTGCGGTAAGCCGATTTGATGTAATAATTCGCTAGATGCATTGAATTTCTTACTCATTTCAATTTCAATGGTAGCTAGAAATCATTTACTTCGTTGGCTATGTATTTTTTAAAGAAAAGCTGTCGTACACTGCTAAATCTTAACTGATTCATTGGTAAACAAATTCAAATGAGATGTATCTCGACTTTGTTTATTTTCTTTTTACAGTTGATATTCTTCGACTACGTACTTACTTCCGTACAGCTGCATTTATGAAGTAAATAATAATAAAATATACTAGCAATTTATAGCTATCCAATAGGTAACTGTAATAAAGACTGCGATTAACAATCGAGGTACATATTTTAATTGCTTTATTTAAGGAATTTTGCTACGATATGAACATGGGAAACAATCATAATACTGCCGAGCAAAAAAGTTAGGTCACTTGAGAGGTTTCGAATACTACATGGAATTTGTGGATTGTGCTTTTATTCGCTAATTGTCAATTTTTGTATTGTTTTTTTCTTGGTTTGGATTATTTATTCTGGAAAAATTACGAATTCATATTTCTTCTCATAAACGGTAATAAGGAAAAATGAAATATAAAAAAATTTGACACAAACAATCGTAAATTACCACGTAACTACCCGCTTCCGTGGACTACTATTCCAAGTCCACGAGGTATACTCTCTATTAGGCTCTTGTACTTGGTGTATGTCTTCACAACTCTAAATCATTTAGATGGAATTCATGTCTTCTAGAGTTCCATGTCGGGACTACGAGCTGATAAGTCTAACCAACTAATATCCTCGTCATCCATATACTACCTGGAAACTCTGGCTAGGTGCGGTTTAGCAACATCTTGCATAAAAATGCCATGAATGCTAATAGGAAACATAAAAAGCATGTAATACTAATATATGTTAAAACTTCTGTAATGTATCTGAAAGCTGTCAAAAAGCTATTTTTAATGAGGACCAACGTTATGTGAAGAGATTTCTGCGCGAATCCTGAATGACCCACCGTCACATGGGAATCCATTGACAGTACAAGCTGGAACGTACTTTTTATTATCGGTGAACCATTTTACCTATTTAAAGCACGCCTCAGCGTGTTTAAATCGAACTTTGAAAAACGCGCGTGTTTTAAAATTACCGTTGCAACATCAACAACTTAAGAAACGAAGTCTAAATCTATGGTCTAAATTATGTCTAAATGACAATTTTTTTATCATTGATCTGACAGGAGTAGTTTGTAACGTTAAAACTTTTATTCCAACAATATTAAACAATGCCAAATTTATAAATTAAAATGAAAAGTAATCCAAAAAATTCAACCAACCCCTGTCTCCTACAAAACCTCTCCAAGGAAATTATATCAAAATACCCCCAAACCCTGCAAATCTATACAGATGCTTCAAAAAATCACAATGGAATTGCAGCAGCTTACATCTGTGAAAATAACAAATCTGCCATCCGACTACTGAATCAATGTAGTATATTCACGGGAGAAACCACTGCAATTCTGGAAGCCATAAAAATGTGCAAAGACTCTACAGCAACCAAGTTTCTCATCATAACAGATTCACTAAGTGCGTTAGTTGTCTTGAAACAACTTTACCCTTCACATCCTATTCTCATACGAATCAAAAGTGAAATGGAAATAATACGCCTCACCCAAAAAAACGTCTCATTTCTGTGGGTTTCATCTCACTCTGGTATAAAAGGAAACGAAGAAATCGATCAATTAGCAGTAGATACAACATCTAATAGAGAAGCACCTTACATTAAAAAAATTCCATACATCGACCACATAACTCCAATCAAAAAACATATATTCAATTCTTGGCAAGTGATATGGAACCATACGACATCCAAACTGAAAGAAGTTAAGCCACAAGTCGGATTATTTCTATCAATACCAGAAAAACGAAGATACCAAGTTGTCTTAACCCGCCTGCGAATAGGTCACACACTCCTTACACATCATTATCTCCTCAACAAAGAACCAGCACCAGAATGTATACATTGCCATGTTTCTCTTTCCAAAAACATATCATATTAGAGTGTCCGAATATTCTAGATATAGAAGACAGGATAATTTAAGTGCGGTATTCAAGGATGTGCTCACCAAAGACACAAGTGCTTTTATTAAATATTTCAAAGACATTGATTTGTATAACAAAATTCAAAAATCATCCATAACACAAATACAATAAATACTACTTGTGTAAGCCCTCCTGCTAATAACTCTTAGTTGATGTATGTTTGTATTAAATAAATAAAAAAAAATAAAAAGTGCCGTTGGTATTGTTTGAAATATAAATATTAGGAAATGGTATTCAAATTAATACTATTGACATTCACATAACTCAATAAGGTTCAACTTCCATCAAAATACAAATTACTTTATGTTTTTCTCATTTCCATGACAACGCAAGGTATATACATTACGAATTCAACCACAAGACAGTCTAACCTAAAGAAGTGTAAGTTTATAGGATGACCTTGAATACCCACCCACCTGAAGCGCTAGTTGCAATTGAGTTTTCGAAACAGGCCTGGCAGCTAAGGCCTTTAGCACGAAAAGAAGAAAATATTTTAAAATTCATCATAGCTGTCATATAGTTGTTTTGTCTTTTATAGATTGTTTCCTTTTGCCATTTGCTGCTGTTATTTGTGTTTTAATTAGGTACTGCAACTGTTATCAAGTATAATAATTCATAATATTATAATAACTTCATAATGGTTGGTGTGAAGTGTTGCGTTCCTGGGTGTACAGATATTACATCAAAACGACATAGGTTTCCCAAACATGACACTTTGTTGTCGAATAAATGGGTTGCCTTTATTCGCAATCCAAAACTAAAGGAATTGAGCGCTAAAAAGATTTAAAAATCCTACAAAGTTTGCAACAGATATTTTGAACCACAATATATTGTTATTGTTACAAAAAGGGGCCTCACTCGCAAAGCTGTTCCTACAATCCTTTCAGGATTGATAAAAAAAGTGATGGGAAATATCACTCTTAGGTATTGCACTTAGCGCGTGGTAAAATGTAAATTGCATTTAGGAATTTCTTAATTCGTTTCAAGTATTACCTGACTTTAGGAAATGGTTAGTGGAATCGGGCATTAGTCATTCAAATAAACAAATATCCATTAAAAAAAGCGCTATGAAATAGTTCTGAACCCATAAACTGCGATCGCTGAAATTCTTCTTCCCTCAGTCTGTTTTTCGGCCTCAGCTGCCTTGCCTATTTCTCAATTGAAACTAGCGCTTCAGGTGGATGGGACACCTCATTTTTTCATTCTAGGTAATCCTATTAGACTTTCACTTCTATAGGTTAGACTGTTTTGTGAATTCATCCATTTGACATTCAGTTCTTATTTCCATCTATGATTTCCATTTCTTGTTGTTGTAGTAGTTATAGACCAGTATTTATAATTTCAAAGTGCACCAATAAAAAAAATAGCGAAAAGTATTCGTGGATAACTGGTCTTTAAAACACTTGCTCTATTTCGAGTGTTTTGAAGACCTTAATATCCACTTATACTTTAATATACTATTCCTAATGATCGACCTGCTATCATTCTTTTGCAAGACAATGACGTAGTAAGGAGTCTATCGATGGTTCAGTTAGTAACATCCACATCCTCGAGTCTTCGAGTCAAGGTAAGACCACTTAGTGTTTGAGCAATCAATCAATTTTGTAGAATTTTTTAGAACTAATTTTTCCATCTTAATAAATTTTTCAGTTTTGGATTTATTTAAAAATGACGCTGTGCGAAAATCGCCAGACAAGGGAGTTGTTTTCATTATTGTAATACACTCCAGAGTTACCATATATAGTACTCCAGCAAGTAAAGTGATACAACTCAAAAAATGCCCATTTTGAGATTATGATGTGTATGTACAAACACGTTCCAAAAAATGTACTTAAGATCAACAAGAAATTAATCCTGAGGAAGAAGTTATGATGAAAAAGGGAGACACTGATTTCCATATTTATATCCATTAACCTATATACCGTGTGCTTACAAAGATTCACTGCAAAAAATATGATATGAGATTTCAAAAATCTTGAGCAATGTCACTTATTTCGCTTGCGCGCGATATGTAGGCAGTGTAACATTCCAGATATCCCAAATAATTCACAATTCATTCGAATTATTCCAGGAAAACTTCATCTGTATGATATTCCTCATACTTCTGGTTTTTTGGTTGGTAGCCATATTTTGTAGTACCGCTTCTAGCTAAAAAACTATGTATGTGAATCCTCATTCGCGAACCGAAGATCGCGATAACATCTGGCAACTCTGGATACGACAGAATGCTCATTGACCAATATCTGATTTAACTGTTTGTAATTTGGAGCATGTACTCTACAAATGGCAGGCAGTTAAAAGTTACACGGTCTAATAGTCTGAGCGGGGATTTAACAATGAGTTTATTGTGAATATGTAGAACTGTTAATTCTGGAAATGGAAGGATGATTTAATAAATGTTTTTTGATCTATGCTGTGTAGGTATTTGAATCGATGTACGTTTGAATTGAGGAAAATTTATGTTTTTTGTTAAAAATATCGTTCATATTCGTAATGCAGTCAAAATGGGACTTTTGTGTTCCGCTTTCCATTGAAAAATATTAATACTGTCGTTTTTTTAATAATTCAGTTAACTCCATAATATTTCTCATCTATCAAGCCCGTTTGTAATTATCTAATATTTATCATGTTTCAGTTATTTTTTAAGGATCCTTCAATTACTGAATATTGGAATATAATGTATCACTTGAAGGTCGAATAATTCACTTTATGTAATCATGCGCACTGCAGTTGGCGTGAGCCACCTTAACTTTCAAATATAGCCTAGTTGGGTGGGTGTTTTATTCTTTACAGTCTACCTTCTTAGTATAAATATGGGTGTTGAATATTTACAATTCGAATAAATCAAACTGTGTTTTATGGAATGCAATTTTAAATAAATATTTTGGGGGAAAATAAATCAACGAGACTGTATGTACTACACTGCACATACACTGTACACTGTACAGTACTGGGACATAGAGATATTGATATGGAAGTGAAAATAAAGATCCACAATACAATAACGATACCAATGATAACATAATATGCAGGTGAAAATTGGACACTGGGAAAGAATGATGAATCTCAGATGAACACAATCGAGATGAAGCACCTAATAAGAATAGCAGGGGAAACAAAGTGAGACAAATGTAAAAATTGAAATACAAAAAAACTGAAACAGAACCACAGACAGACATATATCCAGAATGGGAACAGGTAGTATTGAAAGAAAGGTAATGGCAGTGGGAAGTACTATCCACAGCAGAAGGGGTAGTTCGTGAGAAATGTGGATGGACCAAATGAAGGAGGTGATGAGAGGATGAAATGAAAAGATTAGCAAGAGACAGAAAACCATCGGGTACAAAAGGGAGAGGAATCCCCGTTCGACTCCTAAAATGCTAGAAGGAGAAGAGAAGAGAATAAGAAAATAATTTTGTGACTTACCACTCTAACCTCTAACTACTTCCTAGAAATGTGCATCCGCATGCAGGTTGCCGCATGGTAGGTGTGAACCTTCCTTAATATCCCGATTCTTAATTTTCTTAAATTATCTCCATATCTTCTTCCACTGTTATCCAAATCTGAATTATGAGGAAATTTCTCAACCCATCGGGAAAAAGTTTGAAATCCTGTACCAAGCTCCACCCGAACTGACACAGTAATAATAATAATAATAATATCAATTATAGAACTGGATAGGCTCATTTACATATTTTTATTTATTTTACCATTTGGAAGAGCACATCATTTTGAGACCCTGTGCAAAGAATTAGACGTCAGCGAGACTCCTAAGTCGCCTATCGCGCTCCACTCCGAATTTCCATCGTGACGTCATCGCATATGAAATCTCTCGTTCAGAGAGCGGATACCGCGCCGATCGATTTTCGGTTAGATGACTACTTTACTAGTAACAGTATTTTGCTTGCTTATATGCTTATTATTTTTTATTATACGTTTAAGCAAACTCCAAACAGTGTTATGTTTGTGAAATAAGAACGTTTAGGAATAATTTAAACTATTCGACACAATGGACCAAAGCCAGAGTTAAAAAAGCTATAAATATTGTATTGTGCGGTTCCAGAATGTGAAAGTACTACGATTGAAACATCTAACAAAACATTTATTTCTATTAATAAGGATGCAAAAAAAACGGAAGCGATGGCATAAAAGCATAAAAAGACTCAAAGTATTCAATAATAAGTCAACATACTTTGTTTGTGTATATTTAGGATTTCATTTTTCTTTAATCAGAATCGTTATAAATTACCTTATAAAATACGTTGTGAATCCATATTAAGAGGGTTATTAGAACCACACGCTTGTATTAATCTAAATTCATTGAAAAAAGTAGATAATACTGTTCTTCTAGCTTGTGGTGTTATCAACGCTCCAAATTATTGATTTAATAATGGGTCAGTTCTTCACAAATCAAATTCTATTTAATACTGCTTCTTTCCAAAAAAACAGGTTATCTTTTTCAGTAGATCATCAACACAACTGGCGTATATTATATGTTTAAAAAAAAATTATTTGATTCAAAGTCCGGATCAGCTTTAACAAATATCGCTTTTTTTACCAGTGAGGTGCATGTGCATTTGAATCTGATGTAAGCATTTGGAACCAATATTACCTTTTTCATCTAAATAAGTTTTTCTTGTTCTTTTCAACATTGGTGATTTAATTTCCACTACACATTCATCATAAATAGCATTTGAAGAAGCTCCTTCAATTGGGCAGTCTAGAGTTGAAAAAATTGCAATTTTTTACTGAGTAACTTGTTGCGTTATCTCCGTAACTTTGTTCACCTGACCAGGAACAAAATAAAACATCTGGAATCACCCTGTATATCATTTGAGAGAGCATGTATTTATGAAAATATTGATATTTTCAATCATTCTGGCCGGAAAACAGCCAAAAACGATATGTAAAACTTCATAATCATTAGCAAGTCGACTTCTGGAAGATTTGATGAATTTTTTTTAATTAGGTTCACACATTTTATTTAAATAACACAAAAATTTTTTGAGTGATTCAAAATAAATAAATTCTACGCGAGGCACGTTACAGTCAGAAGTGTAATGCTCGGCGTAATGTTAGTGCACATTAACTTTCATATGTGGTGACGTCACAGTCATAGTCTCCGCCCTGCTACGGTAGGCTTGTTTAATTGGTTGTATTAGGAGAAAGACATATTCTACTGACATGAAATTTTCATAATCATAATTTTATCCTTAGTACTTTGTTTTACGACAGTTGAAAATGATTCAAAAACTTTTCTTTTTTCCGCCCATTCACACCCACATTATAAATGAATTCGCTCCAATTTATCACTCTTAATCCTTTTGCACCCTATGTATCGAATACTTTTTGTGGGTAATATTTTTGTTGTGGACAGTCTCCCGAAAAAACAAAACAAAAATTTTTCTTCATTCCATTATTACTTTATAATTTACTCGTAGTCATAACTACTTTGTATAATTTATCTCACAAAATTCATAATATCATTCAATCGAAAAGTATTCAAAATGCAGGGAGTTGAGTGGTTGAAAGTGTATAGTATTATTCTTTATGAAAAATCAACACATCAAGGGTGATAAATCATTAGAAACCCACAAGACAAAAGAATTATTGCTTCATTATTCACAAGAAACGAACTTGAACCATCCTGAAATTTCAGGTTCGTGAAAACGGTAGAGAACGTGTCACTGCTGATAAATTTACAAATCTCCTGAAAAATGATCTCGCCTATGGAAATTTCTGCCACATATCAATGTACTTTAATGGTGACCAATCTTATTTATTGACGGTGGTGAAAATTCAGTTTCTATCTAGGTCAAAACGACTTTTATAAATTTCAAATGAATTAGAATTGGTTTCGTATTTTGAAATAAGCCGTTCGATCAATAAACAGTGAACTGACGTGAACTGATAAATATGATACTCTAAATATGCTATTAATATTTAAATCTATCGATACATCTCAAACTTCCTGCGTAATTACAAATCGAGTCAATGTAACAGAATAATCCTCCCACTTCGCGGTCGGATTATTTAAACTGTCAAATTGACACTCTTTGTAATTATGCCACAAGTTATCGATGTATAACCTGATTATTCTGAAGTATCACTACTGATGATATTATTTTGAGGTATTGTCACAAATTATAAAGAGAACAGATACGAAAGCTTGACAGAGAACAGTAAAAAAAGAGAGAGAAAGATGGGTGGACATACCCATTTTAATGCCCATCGTCTTATGTCGACTCCGTTCGGGCTGCGTCGCGAAATTTCTCAACAGGGTTGTCAATTTGCATATTTCCTTCAATTTAAGATCATAGGTCGAATATTTTATAAGCATTTTTTTAAGTGTGATAGTTATACAGATACAAATCTCTCCAATAATTACTTGTTTTAAATCAATTTTATTAACATTAAAAGGATTGTACAATTAAAAAGATTATAGTGTATGAAAATCATACCATAAATATATACTTTTTTTCACAAACCATATCCTTGGCAACCATGCACAATAACGGTGACGGCTTACCTAACCTAACCTAATCAAAACGTCAAAATATGCTCAAAATCAAAATTCGGACGCACGCGAATTCCCGTCAGGATAACCACTCTACCTTTGTCATAATTAGGGTACGTTAAGCTGTCACTCGAATTCCCTTCAGGGTGAAAACTGACCTGTTTAAAAGGTGTTTATTTGGGCAGGGATGAGTTGCGCGCAGCGGTCATTTTCTAACTGAAAACGAGTAGAAGCCGAATTGCGCGCAACAAGATAAACACAAAATTAAGGAGATTAAGGAAATATAAAATAAATTAAATAGTATTTGTACATTTATTCCAGGAATAATAAGACACCTAACCTAACCAAACTTTACCTAACCCCGCCAGGGTAAACTATTAGGGCAGTCCCGATAACAGAACAGATTAAATAAACTAGACGGCAATTCGAGTGCGGGATTAAGATACCTGCAAGTGTCGGACGGGAACTCAAGTGTATTATATTGGTCATTAAGTAACCTGACGGGAATTCGCGTGCACCGCAAAATTCATAACGCCATTTTTGTTTGCTTCATTGTTTGAAGGTGTTCAATCGGCGATATTAATTGTGCTATTTGACTAATCGATTGTGCGTTGTGGTAATATTAACTATAAAAATATAGTGGTATAGATTATTATTCTTATAAAATGGATAAACATCACGGCGGAGTGTATTGTTCATACAGAGACTGTCCAAATGAATTTTATTTGGGAAGAAAATTAAAGTTCTTCCGATATCCAAGGGATGAGAGTATATAATTCAATATCCTGGCCTATGATATAAGAAATTTCAAAGTTTTTGATATTAACTTTGGTGCTACAAATTATTATCAAAATTCTCCCTTGCATAGGTGTATATTGGATCCCCTTTGATAATAAATAAATTGAGAATTATTTGTACTTTAAAATTTGGTTGATTTTTGTGATTATTCCTGTTATCTTAAAATGTATTTATTAATTAATCTCCAAAGAGTGATAACTATTTTTAACAAATCATAGAAATGTACATAAATAGGTATTAAATAAAAACATTATTATATATTCGATTATAATTATTGTTTAAATTCATGGCGCAGTTTCAAAGATTCAGTGGAAACTTCAAAGGAAAACTAGATCCTTCACTACAAATTGTTATTGTCCCCGAGTCAACAGTGCAATTTTGTAAGGAATTTAGTAAATATTTTAAACTGGCAACATCTCGGCCATACCGAGTTAAAGGTCCAAGGTCACTGACGACGGAGCTGAAAATCGTTTGATGTTTTACCGGGATTCGTATCTGTTCTCTTTATAATCTGTGGTATTGTATTGAAAAAAAAATACGCGACAATATCAGTGGAAAAAAGATGTAGGTGATATTAAGTTAGTACAGGGTATTCATTGGAAACTTTCAACTCTTTCAAAATAATAATTTAATGTCAACTCAACGTAGTCGTGTATCTCAACGGAAGCTGTTAGCAATTCATTCTTTTGCAGGATGTATCAAGCTGTATTGAGTTCGTCAAAACAATCTAGAAAATGTCGCACAGATTATTGATGTAGCATTAGCAAAATGGGAAAATATACTCCAAGACAATGCTGGCAATTCAATCATAAGCCTTTCAACGCAAATCGAAGCTTACATAAGGACTGGTATATTGAAATTACAATTTCTTTTTCGCTTCTTTGCAACTGAAAGCATCTTCAAGAAAAGATAACATTGTGGACTGAGTTTATACATTTTAAAAATTATGCAGCACCAAGCAACAGCAGGCGTAAAATATCATTGGTGAGGATGAAGTTTCTCTTTGTATTAAAGAAGTTAACTAGGTCACTACAGAATGAACTGAATATTATGCTAATATTTCGGTAACCTCCAACAACATAAAAATAATAAGTACTCCCAGAACAATAGTATCTGCATAGAAAGGGGTAATTATAAATATTTTATAGTGAACCATTTTGAAACAATGCCCTTTAACGGCGCACTGGAAGAAAAAAAACATGTACAAAACAGTTTCATTGTTTTTTTAACCCGACGAAAATAAATTGTGTATGAATTATTCAATCGTCTTTGTTATAATACCCGGAGGTTATAGGCCAGCTGAAAAAAATATACTGGAGAACCAATACTTTGTCAGTAATTCAACAAAAGTACATTTCAATGCAATGTTTTTTGGTATGAGTTAATGAAAAATTTGAAATTCAAATTATTATCACCGACGGCAACCCTAATTTTGTAGGTGAGCAGGAAGCTACCGATAGCCCTTTTCTTTAATCAGTTAACTTATTATAAATAAAACTGGATCTTATTCAAAATGGTCATATTTTTCAAATTGCCGTTTTTACAGTTAACCATACCGCAAACCAAACTGAGCATTTACAGTTCTTCGTTTTCTAGATCGTATTTGTCTAAACAAGTTTAGGAATATAAAAATATTGCTTGTGCTTTTTTTTTGTACTAGGTATATACCGCATACCACAGAGATCAAACACTTATGAGTATGAAAGGAATTGTCAACGAAATATTTGTCTTACGTTGGTTGTCTTTTAGGTGTTGCGTATAACAACATATGGTGTATTTTTATCATATTGATACCTGAAGAGCTCATTATAAATTTAAAGACATGTCTAAAATACTTCAGGGTGATTCGAAAGACTAAACAGAATTTTAAACATTCCTTCATCTGAATAAAGTGTTTAGATAGCTCGCTAGATTGTTCGAGTATAGTGAACCGCAGGTAGCGGGGACACAATAGAACCCCAATACCATAACCATTTGAATTTATTTAGAAGTGATAAATTTGCCGTGAAAGTACAGTGTAGTTGGATGAGAATAGTTTTTTCTTCTAACGTGAAAGCAGCCTTACTAGCAGGATTAACTTGGGTGTATATTACAAAACATTTTGAATAGTTCAATTTTGCTTGGATGCATCAACATTTTCCGTTTATTATGTCTTGTCCATCCCTGTAGATGGAAGAATCTTAGATACAATTTGGGATAGAGATTTCTGTACATAAAGTCCAAGCATTGGTAAAAACATAGTAGTAGGAGAGCTGGCACCAATTTTTGGGTAGGTATTTGAGGCAAGCTGAAAACTTGTCAGATACCTCTCCTATTATACCCCAACTCGGTATTGTAGACCTGGCTGGTGAGTAGCGGGTCTAAATCAACCCCTACATTTTTAAAAATTTAATTTTTTTCCCCAAAA
>CAJUYH010003516.1:0-22608 GCA_910591685.1 Galerucella tenella | reverse complement strand
TTTTGGGGAAAAAAATTAAATTTTTAAAAATGTAGGGGTTGATTTAGCACCGCTACTTACCAGCAAGGTCTACAATTCCGAGTTGGGATATAATAGGAGAGGTATCTGACAAGTTTTCAGCTTGCCTCAAATACCTACCCAAAAATTGGTGCCAGCTCTCGGACTATAGGTGCTACACCAATTGATTCTTCCTCATACTAAACGGCTCAGTTGTAGAAATATTTCAAATAACAGAGAGAAAATCGCATAATACAAAATATGGGTGTATTGCTTATTTGCATAATTTATTTAACGATAAATTCCACTATATAATAAATTCACCGATACCTCCGTGAATATTATGAATTCAACTATTCAAATATCCCAAGCAACCCACATTTTGAGACATTTCACAATTTAATTCAATGAACAAGATACCGATTCACTCAGAAAGCCACTAATAATCATAAAGTATTGAAAAATCCAACTTACCATAACTGTTTCCGATCGAGTTCTGACTAATGCTTCTAGAGATGAATCTAGATAATCAAAATCACAAGCGTAGCAACGGGCGGGTCGCATGGTATCCCTGCAATTTCAGAAGAATATAATATATTTAGTTCAGGTGAAATGGATCATTTACTAATTTTGATATCGTAATAACCAAATATTCTCAATTTTTGAACTAAGTTTAGTTACTTAACAACTTTCCCAAATATACTTTTTCTACTTATTCACTATATGTTGTCAATTGGATGAAAATTTTCAGTTCCATAATAATACTCATCATAACACTGGTTTTCTTTATTAAACTGGAAAATTGACCAATAGAAATCTAGATTCCCAAATACCCAAATAGGCAGACCTTATTTTCTTATTTTCTGTAGAATGTTTAACAGTTTCTGAGAAATTTGTGTATTTTATGGCAGTTTGAATCTTTTGCGTTGATTTTCAAAAGAAATGTCGAGCACCAGACAAAAAATACTTGATGACCAAACATGGTTGAATTAATTTATTTTTGTTTAAGATAATTTATTACTAATTTTGTGTTACAGAAACATACCCATATACCTACGCTTTATGCTATTAGCTCAACAATGTGGT
This sequence comes from Galerucella tenella, assembly GCA_910591685.1. Taxonomy (NCBI): domain Eukaryota; kingdom Metazoa; phylum Arthropoda; class Insecta; order Coleoptera; family Chrysomelidae; genus Galerucella; species Galerucella tenella. The sequence continues at coordinate 21,525 of CAJUYH010003516.1, read as the reverse complement.
CCCGTAGCATAATGAGGAAAGGCGCCGCACAAGGTTATTTTATATTATCTGTACATGCCGGGTTCAAGTCCTGGTTAGTGCATTATTTTCATATTTTTTTCAAATCAAATCTCATGGTAGAAAAAATGGTGTATGCAACTCTCATGTAATGGTTATTAATACATTCGCATTAACCATACGAAACTTGCCTTTGGCTCTTTTCGTATCCCGGCTGGAGCTTGTGTATTAATTACTATCATCACATGATCGTTGCATAATTTACTATTATTACGAGTAAACTCTGATTTTTTTAATAGTATATTGAGGTATAAGTGGATATTGAGGTCTTTAAAACACGCGCGATCCGGAGTTCTCGGAATACAGCAAGTGTTTTAGAGACCAGTTATCCACGAATACCTTACGCTATTTTTTTTATTGGTGCACTTTTAAATTATAAATACTGATATCTATCACTACTACAAGAACAAGAAATGGAAATAAGAACTAATATTAGAAAAAATCCTTGGATTGCGTTGTCATGGAAATGAGGAGAACATCAACTAATTTGCATTTTGATGGAAGCTTAACCTCATTGAGTTCCGAGAATGTTGATTGTATTCATTTAAAGATAACATTTCCCCCGATTTGAAAAATCGAAATGTTAATATCTCAAATAATACCAACTGTTCTTTCCATTTTCATTTATAAAATTGAAATTGTTGAATATTGTTCGAATGAAGGTTTTGACGTTACAAAGTACTCCTGTCAGATCAATAATTGTTCATAAGACTTCGTTTCTCGAGTTATTGATGTTGTCATGGTAACTTTAAATAACGCTGAGGCGTGCTTTAAATAGGTTGAATGGTTCACCAATAAAAAAAATAGAATCTTATTCTCGTCTACGTCTAATAATAAATCTACTGTCATAATATAAAAAGTGAGGTTATTGTCGTTTCTGTTTTAAAATGGGTACAGGAGTTGAAGTGCGTGACGCCGCGGTAATAAAACAAACTGATTGTATAGACCAGGGGTCTCCAAACTACGGCACGCGGGCCAGGTCCGGCACACTAGGGCCTCTGATCCAGCCCGCAATAGCGGGCCGTCTATGCCTTTCACCCGTCCCGCGAAAAATAAAACTACATCCCTAGCACTACAACATATAAAAAATTTAGACATTTTGTTGAAAAACGAAAAAGTGGCCATCCAGTATAGTTGGCCCTCCTGAACTTGCCCTAGCTATCAGTTTGGCCCTAATGCTGAAAAGTTTGGAGACCCCCTGGTATAGACGATTGGAAGGACAAATTTGTCAATTTTCCAGTATTAGCTTGTTCTCCTTATCTAGTCTCTATGGTCATAACTTCACTGAAAATAGACCATACTGATAATCTCGACTTAACTAGGTTAACTCAATATTTCAGAGCAAACATAAATCGGTCTTTTTTAATTGCCACCACAAGTATGAAAATGGCTACTACGCGTTCCAAAAGAAGGTGGCCAGGCTGCCACGATAAGTAGCATATCCTTAAAAAGGGTTCAATTGGTAGAGAAGAGACTAGTAAATAATATTGGTTATAGGTTTCAAGTTTGACTCCATAACAGAAATAACACTACTCTCTTTTCTTCAAACTATTTTCTGCACCGCACTGTCGTGAATCTAAATACAAGCAATCGCGGTTAAAAGAATTTCTAAAAATATCTAAATGCATCTAGGTAATATCAATAACTTACTGTAAACGATTATCGGTTTTGGGAATAAGTTTTTTATTCAATTTGGCGACCCTCCGAAATTCTGAGAAGTTTTGCTGTCGTTAGTTACTAAATTATTGGGAAGTTAGATCGATAAACTAAGTTGTTGACTGTTATTGTTTTGTGGAAGTTTTTGTTGTCTATATCATAAGGTCCAAACACGATGTTGACCATTATGTTTTATTAGTCACCTTCGAATTTTTATACAGATTAGTAATAGGAGTGTTATAATACCATTAGAATTTAAACTAATGGTTTCATCAACTTTAAACCAAGACATACTGCAGCTAATATTTATCTCATTACAGACATGGTTTCACAGGGATCGTGAAGAATAAAACTAGGAATAAAACATTCGTTGTCATTTTTCAAAACGTTAGTAAATGTTTGTACGTTTCTGATTGTCTTTTAAATTGAACGTATTCATCAAAAAAGCGGACATGAGCGAACATTTACTATTAATTGTTTGTATACAGTGAAGTGTGTAGAAGTCAAACGGTATCCACTCATTATTTCGGTTACTGTACCTATTCATGAAAAATCTCGTAACACGTTGAGATTAGTTTAAATTGACATACTTCAACGTGAAAATGCAATCCCTACCTTCAACAGACAAGACAGACAGACATTGACAGTGGTTCATTCTGGGTTACGGGTGAACAAACTTACTCAAAAATAACCCGATAATAATAGATTTGAAATGTGAATTATGATATTCTTTCCCCCGATCTTTTTTCAACGTTAACACACGATCGCTAGCCCATACTCAATGGATGATTGTTGATGTAGAATTAACGATTAAAAGACTTACCTGTGAGGAGGTTCAATCGTAATTATACGATTTAAACCCATTCGGAACACCAATTGTAAGATTGTTTCGGTACACGAAATGACAACACTGTTTAAACTAAGCACCAGCTATCCCGCCGCATCTGTAATATGAGTCATTAATGTTGAGTGGACATCACACTAGATCGCTGGGGTGCTAGGGTACGGCGGTGAATTGTAGGTTTAGCCGGGTGGGTGTGTTCCGAATGGGTTTAAATCGTATAATTACGATTGAACTTCCTTACAGGTAAGTCTTTCAATTGTTAATTATACTTCTTAAACCCATTCGGAACACCAATTGTAAGTTGTTAAAAGTTTATGGCGATCTAGTGGAACCAATTATTGGCCTTGCTAATTACCAATAAGGGGCTGCTAGATATAGAATCGAGTAGCCCAGCTAGTTCAATTACACATTTAAATTGCAAACAGTTATATTTAATACAATTATAAGTATATAAGATAAACATTATTTAATAATAATTATTAAATACACATCAACATAAGGTAACATAACAACTAATAATATAATTATTCGTAGTAACAAACGTATCTATTTCATACCCAAAATAGACCTAGCAAAAACGCAGTTATCTAGCAATGGTCTATTATAGAATTTTGCGAACATATCTGATCTAGCAGTCCAGCCATCAGCACTTCTGATAACCTCTATATCAACCCCCTGCCTGCTAGCGGCAGGCACCGCTGAATGTCTAGTACTATAGCTTTTAAACTTCGTGACATCTAACCGCTATTTTGCAGTACTTTCTTCATCCATCTGAATAAGGTTTGTGTGGATGCCACATGGAATGGCCTCTTATGGGTAAGTAGTAAATATTTATCTTCATTAGATCGTTTAGGTCGAGTAACATCTATGTGAAATAATAAGGTTGCTGCCACACAAAGCTCTGGTTTTTCGTTGAATATGGGAAGCCTTATAACCGGTAGAGTTTTATTATGGTAAGATGTCTGTAACATATCCGTGAAAACAATCTCTATTCTGTCTCCATAACTATGTATATTACTTAATTGAATTTTTGATTAAGTCCGCAGTCTATGACCAGAAGTAAGAGCTAAGAGGGTTATTAATTTGAGCGAAAGAATTTCGAATGAAATGTCCTTCAACGGGTGAAGCTGAGATAAATAATTTAAAACTGTCTGAGGATCCCATGTTTCCTGGTATCTGGAGAAACAAGGTTTGAGCCTAAAAGCACCCCTCAAGTATCGCTTCAAGATTTCGATATCTCCAGAAATATTGGTTACTAACTTTAGTGAGTTATATGAAGCTCCTTTGGCCAAGCAGCCATTTAAAAATTTTATCACTTGCTTGCTCCCGGACTAAAAAAAGTCTAACTTATCCTTCCAGCAGAATTTCCACCATTTATTAAGAGTCACACTGTACTGCTTAATAGTGCTGTCACTTAGGGAGGCCAATAGGGTCGGGAGACATTCTTCAGTTAAGCCTCTTCTTCCATAAGATTCCCGGATAACCTCCCTACAACCACACCGAAAGAAAAATCTCAGTAATAATTATCGAATGTTTGTTAATGTCAAATTTGTTCATAATTACGTATTGATATTTATAAATGAAAAAGCTTATTTATTATAATAATTACCGATGATTTGTTTTATTAATAAGTAATAGAGGATTTGTTTCTGCTATGATTGTTAATTTTGAATAAAATGTTTTAATAATAAACAAATCATCTAATACGCCAACTTCGCGATGATAATTACTAAGTTTAATTAATAATTATAACTTGCTTTGATTATTATTATAAATGGTACAGTGTCTGTTAATAAATCTTTTTGTATCATTATAAAATTCGATAAATTCATTTGTTTGTTATAAATCAACAAACTGTCATGCGCGTTACCTTAGTCTGCACATGTGATGCAGCTCCCCTTATCCCTTTTAGATTTGCTGTGTATCGTCGTAAATAATATCTTTTCCTCCGTTTCAGTAGTGTGGAGATTTGTATGTTTAATTATATTATTTGGATATTAGCAATAGTGTGGTAGCGTAGGGGTGGGTAAATAGTTTAGTGTTTAATGAGTATGTGCTTGAACTGGTGATTCTATTTGTATTTGGATATTGTGCCACAGAGTACCTACATGTGATTGTACCAAAATAATGGCGGACGGCGGTGTATGTGTCGACTTGAAGAATGTGGAACCAATGGTAAGATATTTGCAAATATTGAACGTAAGTACATAGACAGTGAAAATACATATAGTATATGTCGTATTAAATTGTACCTAATTGTATATACCTATTCTTTAGAAGGAAGGAAATAATTCCGACTCCTCTTTTTCCATGAATGATCAATATTTCTTATACGATGGAATGATATTTTCTGGAATTTCTTGAAACACAGTTTTTTTATATAATTATATTGTATTTTTTGTTAAAATTATAATGGAAAAAATTGAATAAATCGCTTGATTAAAAGTTTTGTTGTTTCATTTACCAGCATCTAGATATAAGTCATTTTGAAGAAAAGCACAACAATTTATCATTTATATATTTAAAAAAACTGTAATTTCATTTCATCAACTGCAATGAGTTGCCATCTCCAGTAAGATCCCCTAAAAGTAATCAATGTATTAGCAGAAATCACCAAAGGCTGATATGGTTTCACTAACTGCTTATATTATGATAACTTTTCGGGTCTACTGAAGATAGCAGTCTATTTGCCGAAATAAGTATTTGGACATCAATCTATAAAATATTGGTAAGAAAATGTAAAAAATATTTGTTTATCATCAATAAAGAGACTTTTGTCATGTTTTCAATGTGAACAAATATATGGGTATAGTAATTGAATCTGGAATAACAGTGGCAGAATATGTAATAACTATATACAATGGCTTAGTAATAGTAAATAACATACGGTGTGGTGGAAAAACATATATTCTTAGTGATTAATCATTTTTTCATAAACACAAAATATACATTTATTGTTAATAACTAATTATTATGAGAAAATATTCTCATGTAATAGTGAATAATTCTTTATTTATAGAGTGAAAACAAATAATTTGTTTTTTACTAACAAACGTTTAATAAGCCATATTTCAATAACGGATTTGGTGATAGTTAATTAGTCTTAGTGATTGTAACCAAACTGTTCTTTCAGTGCAGGGTAAGGCGGTCCCAAAGAGGATGACTCTTGCTGAAAGGAGATAATAATAAATCCATTTTTGGTTCAGTTAGGGGCTTAGAAACTAAAAGTTTTGAGAACTTGGGGTATCAATTTTGAGTAGGCCAGAAGGGCACCACTACATTTCCCTCGGCACCACTACATTTCCCTCGGCACCATCCGCAATAACTTTTATTATTACTTTTCCAGCCAGGCAAAAAAGTGGAAAAGCATAAAGGAAGAATTCAGACCAATTTAGTGTAAAGGCGTCCACTTTGAAAGAATTAGGATCTCGCTTCCAGGATACAAAGGTGCGGCATTTTGTATTAAGTGAGGATGCGAAAATATCAATTTGAGGATTTCCAAATTTTGAGATAATTTGTTGGTAAATAGAATTATTGAATTAATACTTTGTTTCCACCTTCAGTGACCTGGACTCCCCATCTGCCTCTATGTTATGGTAAGTTTTGATATAAGAGGCAAAAATATGAATATTCCATTCCTCACACCATTTCCATAATTTTCTTGTGATAGAAAAACGTGTGAAAAACTTAACACTACCCATACGATTTATAAGTGATATTGCAGTGACATTGTCAATACTTAGGAGAATGTAACAATTGTGAAGATTATTAGCAAAACATTTTAGACCGTTGAAGACAGCTAAAATCTTCAAATAATTAATATGGGAAGAAGACTCGTCCTCATTCCAAAAACCAAGAGTCTTCTCGTTGTTGCAATATATTCCCCATCCTGTGTTTGAAGTGGGAGCTCTTTCGAAGATTAAAATCCTGTCCACACTAAAAGAGTACGAACAAGTAGTTTCTTTGATGTACCGCCTTCCTCTCGATCTTTTTTGAACGCGAACAAGCAAACGTTCGCTCGCTCGCTAGCACGTACTCACCAGAAGATTATTGACGCAGAATTTTCGCCCGCTCTTGTTCGCTCGTGCTCGCTCTTGTTCGCTCGTGCTCGCTTTTTGGTGAATACGCACCTTTAGTGTCTACGCGCCTTCACAGAACAATTTTTTTGTAAAAACAGTGGGTTTGCAAACATCTTTGAACTATCCGACCTTATTGCAAAAAGGCTACGCGAAAAAAGTGCATTTAAAAAAAATGGGGATGTGAGAGACCAAAAAACGTGTTATTTCTTGAATACGAGAAAAACAGTACAACCATGCAGTACATCCATAGAAGACGATTCTAAGCTATTTGCTTGCGTTGAAACTGTGGGACTGTAGCAAGGTTCCAGTAACTTGGGTTCCCGGACAAAAGCCATAAGGAAAAGCCAATGCAATGAACATACCTACTTAAATCATCAATGCCAGAACAGCGTTGCAAGAACCGCAACAAAAAGGCAACAGAAAAGTCTGGGAATCTGCAAGAGTCGGGTAAAATATATGGGTATTGTTGAAAAGGCATTTGGAAAGGGTTTCAAAATATGCAATAATAAAGAGGGTGTCAATTTTGAAATATTTGAAAAACCTTTGAAAAATTTGAAAAAATCTTTATAAATTGGGAACTTTGGCATTAAATTTTGGACACCGAGTATAATTGAATCGAATAAACTAAAGTCGATGTGGTCTCTGATCACTAATGCCCAATTTCACCAACCATTTCCTAAAGTTAGGTAATACCTAAATTAGATTTTGGAATTGCTAAGTGAAATTTCCGTTTTACCACGCGCTAAGAATTACTTGAGAGTGACAATATTGGGTATTTTCTATCATGTTTAGGCGTTTCTTAGCGCATGGTGAAACGTAAATTCTATTTTGTCATTCCAAAATCTGATTTAGGTATTACCTAAATTTAGGAAATGGTTGGTGAAATTGGCATAAGTGAGCTTGAGCTCAAAATTGTGTTCAAATTACTTAACAGATATCTTTCATATATCGGTTTAAATAATGTAATGTAAAATGATAAATTTCCATGAATTTCGTAATAGCTTAGCGACGTTGTATGTGATAATACAAAAAAGATTGACCAGTGATTGTGATTCAGAAAGTGCCAAAATATGTTCACCATTCCATTAAAGAGAATGTATTTCTGTTGCGCCCTTTTTTTGGCTTGCTATATGTGGAGATCGAAATTATTTTAAATTGTAACTTAATTGGTGGTATTGAAACGTGAACTTTGCGTTCAACCTTTCAGCTTTAATATTTATAATTGAATTTCTTTAGAATTGTGATTTTTGGTGAAATAGTCTATATAATTTTCTAAAAATATTTCATTCGAATAACTAATAAATTAATTCACTTTTGTGGTTCGTGGTTGAATAAACTAATGGTCCAGAAATCAATATTCTTTAATTTAACCACCGTTTTTTACCGCGAAATTCGAAGTTTTGAATTGTCTTTGAATACGATCGGAGGAGGTACCGGCAGAGCTTCTCTTACCGTCTGTCGACAAAGCAAGTTTGAAACTGTGCAGTAATCCTTTAAATAAAATTTTTTTCACCAGTTTAAAAACAAAAGATTCTTTTATCTCATATGAATCTGGATTTATGTTCCTGAAGTACCTGGAGCACAGTTCCTGGTAGACAAATATTCACGAGGACTACAACAGTCCATAGAAGTTCCTTGGAGACAAATAGTACCTAGAAGTTCCATAAATACAAGTTTTTTGGACACATAAAGTTTCCTGGATACAATTTCCTGCATACAGTTTTCTAAGTGAAATAGTCTTCTGGACTATTACAGTCTCTTAAGTACCAACCATTAGTTCCTAGGAGTACATCAGTCCTTTGGATTACAAACGCCCCAAAAGATTCCCTAACGTTCCAATAAGCAATTAACGTTACAACTTCATCTGGACTTTATCTTGACAAACAAAAGTTTTATTGTGATTTTCTTTATTGTTTACTTCCCTTTTTTTGTAATTTCAATATAGAAATCATATTTTATCCACTACAAAGAAAAGTTGGGTTTTTTTAATTTTTTTTTTGTGAATTAACAGATTAAAAGTTAGCTAACCTTTGAATTTGATTTGGTTCCTAATTTTCTTTTAGGAAAGAAGATTAGTGGCGCACTTAAATTGCTTTTTCTTATTTTTCTAGTTTTGCTTAAATTATTTTTTTCTTCAAGATCAATAAGGTAATGCCCTGCGAACTGGCTTAGTTTACTACCAAATCTAATCGGTTAGTTAGGCAAGAACCTGCGGTATATTACCATCGTTTTTTTTCAACTTGTATTATCGGCGCCCAACATGAAACAATATTGGTTTCAGTATATTAAGCTCCCAAGTTATTTGTTCATTGAATTTCAAATAACACCATACGAGAATAATGACGCACTAAATGGATATACTATATCAGCTACCATTCGCGAACATTTGCGAACGTTATATATCAAGTGCATGAGAATTACTGGAAATAATGCATGAAGGTCTGTTGTACCAGTAGCAGCTTGAATACGTTTTCATTGTTATTTGACCAAAAAGTGCTCGACCCGGAGGGTAGGAAGTTTTTTTAGGGAAAATACGATCAAAATGCATCATAGTATAAAGGTTTACATGTGGCCACAAACTTAAATTCATAAATATCTATTCATTTCACATGCACATAACACAGTATATGAACGAATCAGTATGTTATCTCGTGACGTCACACTGCCGAGCTCCCTGTGACCTACAACGTCGTTCGGATGACTATATCATCCGGCGGCCAGTGCTGTGCTGCGATCCAACCAAAGTGCAAGTGGTGAATTTGCGAATAAAATTATTCATCACAGCTTATATTTTCACGGCTTTTCGGTATTATTTTGATAGTTTATAAGCATTTTTTTGCAATGGATACCATTAAAAAGAAGAAATCGGGTAGTGTGTGTAGTTCGTGGATGTAACAATAAATATTATAATTGTGATGAAAAATTTTACCGTTTTCGGAAGGATTCAGAAAGGTGAGAAACTGTTTGTATTTTCATACGAAATGTATAATACTTTATTATTTGATCTTCATATCACATTTATGAGCCTAAGGCCCGGTTGTAGATGCATAGTTCAACTGTGGTTCTGCGTTGAACCAAGTTTAATTGCAAATTTTTGTTGTAAGTACGTCAGTCACTACTGATCTGTGGTTCAAATAGAAGTTCACGTGAACGGTCCTCGAAGGGCGTTCGAAGGCAGTTCAAGAGGGTTTTGGCATTTGACGTTAAGTTGTTAACCTGAAAAAGTGAGGTTGAATATCTGATAATCCATTATTTCAATCAAAATGAACGAATTATTAGAAGAATTAACCGACGATGAAGATTTTTTACAAATTTTTAATGGTTTTTTACATCCTAGAAGAGCGCAAACCTAGAAATAGACCCAGTCATTTTGAAATATTCTCTGATATCGAATTTAAATGTAGATTTCGATTAGAAAAATGAGCTGTGAGATTTGTAATCGATGTAGTTAAAATCGCAATGTTAAATCAAATTCAACAGCGCGGTTAAAAATCGTATTCTGAACCACCCGATGTAAAAAAAATTATTGAGAGCACAATATTACATCGTAGCTAACTTCACTAATATTATGTTGTGAGTAGAATTTTCCTAATTTTCAAGTTATTCGTCCGATTATGTAAAGCAAGAGGTGAAGGAACCAGAAGGAAGAAGACTTTTTTAGAGGAACTATTTATCATTTTTATTTAAAAAAATGGATGGCGTTTGCATTTCCTGGATTTTTTAAATGTGGCTCTAAGTATAAAATTAATTTTTTTATTTAGCCTGTTCATTTTGACTCATTTCATGGAATTTTAATTCAACTTATAACAAACAGTGTCAAAACATCTCGTAACATCTCTCGATCTTGAAGATTTACAGCGCTGTTACCGCTAACATTTTTGTATAGAATAAGGCCATAAGGATATTAAAATATTCTCTTCTTTCGAACTGAAATTTGTTGATCGTTTTTTATTTGCTTTCTCCATTAATTTTCCACACAAAATACAACAACCACCACCTTTTTGTTTACAACCACATACACCTAATATACAAAATTGATTTATATCTACAATATGCTTTATAGGAAATTACCGATGGTAATTCTCAATCAACACTGTCAGTCAACGATCAAGTTTGGCATGGGACATTAAAATTTCAGATGAAAAGCGTAGTTCAGTGCTACCAACGTGACCTGAACGGCTTTCAACCAAACTAATGTTGATCTTGCACTCTACAACGAAAATCAAAATGAACTCGGTTCAAAGTTGACTGGCAGTTCAGTTAAACTAACGTTCACCTGTGACATCTACAACCGGCCCTTAGTACCATGCATTGATTTAATTTGTTGTTTTTGTTTCAGAGCTAAGTTTGGCTCGAAGCATGCGATAGGCCTGACTTGATACCAAAAATAGAAACTCTATACAATAATAGTCATCGTTTATGTGGTGCTCATTTTGAACGAGATATGATTATGCAACATTATCAAAGAAGACTTCTTTTGAAAAAGGCTATTCCAATTCCAATTCCATACATGCAGCGTATGTGAGACGTATTCACAAGCGTATCAGAATTTAGACGATTCGTCTTTATGCAGTTACCTAAGAGCTTATAAAAATACGAATAAGTATACTTTTGGAAACTTGAATATGCCGCATGAAAATTTTGTACAATACATCTTATTATCAGAAACATTATTCCAAATGAATTCGTCTTTATGCAGTTACCTTAGAGCTTATAAAAATACGAATAAGAATACTTTTGGAAACTTGAATATGCCGCATGAAAATTTTGTACAATACATCTTATTATCAGAAACATTATTCCAAATGAATTTTGAGAAAGTTGCTACGGAATATAATATTGTTGAATCACTTATAAATATTAGTCAAACAACAGAGTTTGTACATCCTTGTGTTGATTTTCCAATAAAATATTCAATAAAACTTTTCTTCACGGTACGACTATTCACATTAAAATTTGTCAATAAAAATTTCAAAAATCATAATCAAATGAAAATTGTCATATGGAAAAACCAATAAACATTTTGTATAAGACTATTTTTATTAACTCATCAGTGTTCAATTCATTTTAAAACTTATGCACCTACGACTATGGTAAAATGAATCGTAAAACGATACGTTCAAGGTTATCAAAAGCTCTGGCAATTTATGAATGAGAGAATGAGAGTTTATAAGAGAGAGATACACTACTGGTTGGTTTATATACTGTGCACATAATATGTTTTGATGACTATTTCCTGTGAGAAACCACAGAAATACACATAAGTATCTTCTGTAAGTTCCTTGTGGCATTACTTATTCTTTTTTCTTCTATTCTTTTGGGAATCAAACCACAATAATGTTTTTTTATTTTTTATTTCGATGTTTCGGTAGCGTTCCAGCTACCGTTGTCAAAATTAACTAGTGATAAAATTAATAAAATAATTTTTGGTCCCTATCTGACACAACGGAAAAATATGACTGGACAATCAATAATATTTTGAAGTTTAAGACTACAAAACTTTTTTGTCAAATTTTATTAAGGTCCATTCATAGTAGATCACACCTCTAGTAAAATGCGGAATAAAATATTTGATTTCATGACATTCTAACGATATGATAGTCCACTAGAAATGGAATCCAGTGAAGTGCACGTTCCAGGAACGGCTTTTATTGGGATAGCTACTATGAATGGACCTTAATAAAATTTGACAACAAAGTTTTGTAGTCTTAAACTTCAAAATATTATTGATTGTCTAGTTGTCATATTTTTTCGTTGTGTCAGATAGGGACCAAAAATTATTTTAATAATTTTATTACTAGTTAATCTTGACAACGGTAGCTGGAACGCTACCGAAACGTCGAAATACAAAATAAAAAACCTTATTGTGGTTTGATTCCCAAAAGAATAAGAAAAAAAAACACATAAGTAGCTACTCGTATTTTTTGCTGGCATTACAAATTAAGTGAATACAATTTAAAATTGCGAAAATACATTATATACACTATAAGTATTTGATACTATTTCGAAAATACAAATTATCGCAGATGTAAATACAGTTATTATAGTCAATGGTAATTAGTGTTGTTAATTGAACTTCCATATTATTGTTGGGAGTGGTACAGTTTTTACCGACGCTAGTGGACTTGATCTTGCCAAGGTTCCTTGGCAGCTTCCCTTTTTCTCCACTTCATCATCTATTCGTGGTGTTTTTTATCGACTTGGGACTGAGACTTAATAAAACCAGTATCCAGTTATTTTTATCCCAACTGTTTCTCAACAACTTCATATTCAAATAATGGGTTGTTGTCTCCATTCTTTCCAAGCTCAAGCCCTTTTTAAATCGATTCCCAATTTTAGAACTATTATTGAATTGCTAAAATAACAAAAAATTATAACTTACTGTCCCGCCCTAACTTTTTAAATTTTTCTTCCTTTACACTCCTTTCACGATACTCCTTGTTTAAAAAAATACGGTGTGCTATCTTTAGATATACAAACAAAGTAAATCTACAGCTGTACTCTAACGACACTAACTTATTAATGTCGACATAACGGTGTGTGTGCGTGCTGTACCTAATTGGGGCATAAACACATCAATCCATCTAGTTGACACTGGACATCAGTCTATCTTGACAACTCATTACCCCGGAAGTAAAAGTGGACGGTAAGGTGCTAAATTAAACGACGACTACCCTTAAATTATCAACACAATCGGTTCAACAATGCATGAATTATTGTGCGATTATTTTTGCACGATTTAATTATAGATTGTGTACCTATGTATGTAACAAATTCTCTAAGCTATAAAACTCAATATTGAGTATAAATTATTGATTGGAATTATCATGCCATTGAATACAATTATTGAATAATGTTGGCTTAGTCCAGATATTGACCATTGCAGCATTGGAGTTATTTTTTTTTATATGGATATACACTTCATCTCGAAACAATAAATTTGACAGTTATTATTACATGGAATTGATCAATTTTTGTGTGGAGAGTTGATCAAAATTATTCTGCTATGAAGTGCTGTGCTCAACCAAAGTGATTATCAAAAGCCCAACTTAAGCTGTAAGAGTTTCCGAAATGTACGTGTAAGCTGCCAGTAGGCCGTTTTTGATAAACATAAACCATATAGCTAGCTCTTGAAAAAAAAATTTTCACCCAAGCCATAATCAAAGCACATGCAGGTCGCTTGTCAATCAAATTCATTTTCCACGGGTCTTCTCCATTCTCACCGACCTCTCACCCAGTGGGACGAAAACGCTACCCATTTCATACCAGGACGCTTATTCTCATCGATAGAACATAGTTGAGAGAAGTGAGTATTCTATCACACGAGTAGGAACGTTCCTTGCTCTCTTAAAATTTCGAACCGCATCCTGGGCCATGCGAAATACTTGGACATTGTTGCCGTATGTTATCAATGAATTGAAATTTATGTGGTAGACCATTTGCTCAAATAGTGGTTTAAGAGTAACAAGAAAACGTCATATCTTGATAGATGTCATTTTATATTTCAATCTCAGTGATAATACTTCTAAATCATAGATATAATATAAAATGAAAATGGACCGAAAACCTTCACTCAGTTCTGCGCAAAAAGATGTATTAGTGCAGTTTATGAAGGAACATAGAGATTTGCAAATGGGCCGGTTTACGTCTGATTCATGACATATCAATGTAAAATACGTTATGCGCATGCGATTCGCATGAAAATATTAGATTCGAGTGCTTCAAAGCAGGAGAACAAAATTGCTCCACTTCTACCAAAATTTCATAGGATGGGAATCGCCGAGAATGAGGCGTATAAAATTTCAATAGAACAATGGCGGATTCTCTCGTAGGAACGCTCACATCTCTTGGTTGAGAATAAGCACGTGAGTAAATATAAAATAGCAAATCAACTAGCAAAGAGGGGGATTGGAGCGCCCTACCAGTTTGCAGGAGTTTTTTCACTTTATCAGCTTCAATTGAATGTTGGATAAACAGGCAAAGCCTAAAAACAAGTTGATCTAACTATTGCGAAGATCTAGTATGGGTTAGACAATTAATGACTGAAACACGTTGAGATGAAGTCAAAGTCAAAGTTGGAATGAAAAAATAGGAAGGGTTCCAACGGGGATCCTAACAAGACATTATCGCTTAATTGGGCCATTGGAAATAGCTTAAAATAGAGGTGGAACCAGAATGTGAATTCTGTAGCATGGAAAAAAAACCTTCATTTTCATACAGAATTCTGCACAACACTGGATACAAGAGGAATATTTGCCTTAATTGAAGCCTACAGATATCCTTGAATTCCTCCGGGGGAATGGGACTATTCTCAGAGAATTTTCTCAAGAACTGAGTAGAAGTGAGCGTGCACGATATATACATTTTCCCGTACATTGGATTGGTAAAAGAGGTTCCATTGAATGGCTCATAAGATCGCTTGATCTATCACCGTTAGACTTTTCCTTATGGAGTGTTGTTTACAAAACGCAACCGAACTCTTTAGAAGATCTTCGCCACCGGCTCACTGTGGCATGTGGTGAGATAACTCTTGTTATGCTACAAAATGTTTGAAACAGTGTTGAACAAAGGTAGTATCACTGTTTGGAAGTGCACGAATCACAGTTTAAACGCTCACTCTGATTAAAACTTTTTTTTTGATTTTTTTCACTCACACTTCCAGCTGGTTTTTGTCATTAATTTCAACACGTAACACAAAAATGTTAGCATGACTTTGAAGATGCTTAAAATACCTTTCAAATTATGTGCCACTCGACCCCCCATGCCATTAAAGATTCTCGAAGGGGTAGTCACCCCTTTTAGAGGCAGGACTGTAAAACCATGAATTAACAATCAAAAGCTGTCTCCCTTGAAAACAAAATCGACGGGTCTAAGAGTTTGCCTGAAAAACATCGCCCGCCAACAATATTTGAGGTGGACTGTTTCTTATGCGCCACCCTGTATATTTCAGGTATCAGTGACTTTCACCCCTATATACTTCCATACATTCCAAACCGTTTGCGTGTAACGTTAGAATAGCTTACTGTCAACAAACTGTCACGGATTGTTGTTGGAACAGTAAAATACACATGCGCATGTTTATAGCAATAACTGATAGTCTTGGACTTATGTTGGAATGAACCTTGTAATGTATGTATCCTACTATGGATACTTGGTGAATTAGAATTGTGGAAGGGCCTTTGAGTAGGTGGTGTTGCTGGTCACTCGGCGTGTCATCTTACAGGAATAAAACAACTACTGGAATCACTGGGACATGTTCTCTTTATTACCTTACTTTACTATTATACATTAACCCACTTATTACTAGAATAATAATAGATTATATTTAGAATTGAATGTCTTAGAATGAATTACTAGGATATATTTAGAATGTGATAGAATATATTTCGAATGCTTTAATATAATAATTAATAGAATGAATCTTAAAACACTATCGTTAACATATTTATACGACGAGTCTAGTTCACCTCTTTTGTAAATATAAATAATACTGTTTATGTTTACTTCATGCTCTGAACTTGACTTCATACGTGCGACCTTTATATTCCATATTTATAAACGATTCATGCTTTATTGAAATTAGCTTCAAGGGAATGTATGTCTTTATTCATAATAATAACATAATAATAATTTAAATAATTAATAAATAATATTTCGGCCAAAAGGCATCACAACCTATTGATATTTTATTCCTGGGGCCTATTTCACAAAAACACAAGTTTGTAAGTAACAAGTAGATTTTAATAAGTTTGGCAAAATATGTAATTACTCGCGTTTCATAGAACGACAAGTGTACTCTTGTAATAACAGGCAATTTCTCACAATTTTACAATTAAAGTACTTGTTATTTACTATGAATTTACCTGTTATTAACTAGTGTAGTCAACAAAATTGCATCTGAATTTTGTAATCTACTAAAGTTCTTCTACCTAACTCAGAGGGTAAATAGCTAACAAGTTTTAAATATACATAGATTATAGTTGCAGCAAAATGTGGTCTAGTAGTTCTTCGTCAGAAAATGAAAATGAAGAGATTATACGTATACGTAGTAGGAGAGTGTTTGGGCCTAGAATTAATTCTGTGTTCCACTCGTTATTCGAGTTTAATGAACGTTTCAGAACGACTTCTGTCCAAATGGAACAGCTTCGTATGGATATTGGACATATGCTTCTTCATCCAACTGATCGGTCTCACGCACTATCCACAAAAATGCAGATTTGTATATCATTACACTGGTTAGGTAATGGAGAGCAATACCATGTCATATCAGATGCACATGGGGTTAGTAAGGCAAGTGTCTGCAGATGTGTTCGAAAGTTTGTGTATGCAGTTAACCAAATTAAATTCTCCCAATGCGTCAGTTGTCCTGACAATATTTTAAACGTTTCTGCAGGATTTTTTGCTATGGCAAGATTCCCCCAAGTTATTGGATGTGACTATGGGACATTAGTAAAAATAAATGCTCCAACCGAAAATGAGCCTGCATTTGTTGATCGTAGTGGAAACCACTCCATCAATTGTATGATTGTTTGCGGACCAAATTTGGAAATATATTATGCTCGTGCTAATTGGCCAGGAAGCGTGCATAATGCTCGAGTTTTAAGAAACTTCATTTTTTTTCAAAGAATGGAAAAAGGTTGACGTCAAATTGTGAATGAAGTTCCACTAGGAGATTCTGGTTACCCTTTATTGGATTGGCTTATGTCACCCATTGAAGTAAACATAGATGTAGCAAATGCTGCCTACAAGTTGTTTCTCTCCTTGTCTATAACAAGTGTTACAAACAATTTTAACTTGTTGCAAAAAAGTTTTGTGATTGTTTATGAAATGCCTGTGCGTAACAATTTGTGAAAATAAGTGGTTGTTACTCACAATTATTTTCAACAACACTTGTACCTTTGTGAAATGGGCCCCTGATATTTATTCTGGTGACGGTACTAATTTCATAATTTGTAAAGTCGGTCAAGTAATATTAGCCAGTAGCCAATGACACTTGTGGGTTTCATTATTTTCGATGAAATCCGTTTTAACATCCAATGAGGATTTTGTTATTAACTGATTTTATTCAATAATCATGAAAATAATCCACTGGGTGATGGATTTGTTGCTGAATTGGATATGATTTCAATTCCAACATGTGATATGTATATGTTACGGTTGAAGTATTCACTTGACTAGTATATAAACTAGTTGGATAGTATACAAACTATCCAAATGCCTGGTTATTTTGATGAAAAATCATATTTTTACTAAAATTGCTACGAGTAATGGCTGTTTTGTATACTATTCAGCTAGTTTATGAACTATACAAAATTTATCGCTAAAACGCAAACCACAAGGAAATTACACAAATTAGCTAGCATTTTTGGCTAGTTTGTGAACTATCCACATTAGTTGGATAAAGTGTGAACCTGATATTGGCAGTACATAATAACCAACGAGTTGGTTATTATGCAAACCAACCAACGCGAAACCCCAGTTTCGCTCGAAGTTAACAATAAAACCCCAGTTTTATTTAAAGCAATGTCATTGCTCTCTACTGAAACATCAGAAAATGCTCCCAATGAATCATAACCACAAAAATTCTTATTATCGAGCTTATTATGTTCTCGAGAAAACGTATGTGACCAATGTCAGAATAAAAGCAATATTAAAGCGATGAGGGACTCATGCCAGGAAAGTCTAAAAAGGCAAGCACAAAAAATGCTACAAACTTCTCGAAAGAAATTTGAACCAGGAACTGTCGGCATGTCCGTGAGAGTACCCATTCCAGATGTAGATCGAAGTCGGTCAGATCATAGAAATATATTGGGCGTCATAATGAGTGTGGAAGATGAATTTTACCGAAGTTCACGGTGTCCTTAAACAGCTCTATTTCCGCAACGAATTTGAAATATGTAAGCAACAATTTTTAAAGTTGGACAATGTCAAGACGGACACCGAAATAACATTACGAAGCGCTGCAGGAAAATTTTCAGTATCGGGTTCAACCCAAGGATATGTGCGATGTCACTGCAAGAAGAATTGTGCGGATGAAAAGTGTAAATGTCTTGCGTCTGGATATACGTGTATCTAATAGTAAGTGCCACAACAGTGCAACTTGCTCCAACAAATAATACTGTTCTTTGTTCGGTGGTTTTAATGTCCTGACATATATTACTGTTAATATTTTGTCACCTGGTATTATTAGTTATGTTTGTTTGACTTTTCCTAAAGTGATAATAGGGACCTGTAACAATCTTACATTGTACCAATAAAGAAAGCATTTTTGACTAAGGATTTTACTATCCTAAACTAAATCATCCCAAGAGAATTGATTACTTTGTTGAGTAATACATAATAACCAACTCGTTGGTTATTTGTATTACTATCAATATCAGGTTCACACTTCATCCAACTAATGTGGATAGTTCACAAACTAGCCAAAAATGCTAGGTAATTTGTGTTACTTCCTTGTGGTATGAGTTTTAGCGATAAATTTTGTATAGTTTATAAACTAGCTGGAAAGTATACAAACCAGCCATTACTCGTAGCTATTTTAGTGGAAATATGATTTTTCATCAAAATAACCAGGCAGTTGGATAGTTTGTATACCATCCAACTAGTTTTTATACTAGCTAAGTGAATACTTTAACCGTAACATATATATATATATATATATATATATATATATATACTGTGTTATGTATAAGATACGACATAGGGATTCCTGTACAAAACTGTCAAAGGCGAGTTAACTTTTTTACCAAATAGCGTTTACAAAAAATAATAACAGATTTGGAAGGGTTGTTGAAAAATAAGCTCAAATGCACTTTCAATTTTCTTAAATTTGCTCTAGTTTGATTAATTGAAAAATGTATATTTATGTTCAAAAGAGTCTAACTTCATTTTCATATCACTTTCAAATAATCTCAATCACTTAGGAAATTGCCAGCAGGGGCACGGTTAATTTGAAAGTTTATCCTGGAATATGGCAGTTTGATTCGCCGCTGTGGAGAATTTTTTGTTCTTCTTTCACAATTTTTTGAACAAATAACTGCTTTATTTTGAATTTATTGTTTTCTAGACTGAACATGAAAAGAAAAAAGTTTCACCACAGCGAATAATCGAACCGTCATTCTTCAGATATAACATTTGAATTTTCCGTGTCCCTTTCCTGCTGGCTATCTCCTAAGTGATTAAGACAAATCGAGAGTGCTATGAAAATGGAGCTCGCCTTTTTTAAACATAACTTTTCATTTTTTCATCAAACCAGAGCGTATTTGAAAAAAAGTGCATTTGAATTTCAACTTATTTTTTAACTACCTTCCCAACTATGTTGATATTTTTCATTAACGCTATTTGGTAAAAAAGTAAGCTCGCGTTAGACAGTTTTGTGCAGGAATCCCTATGTCGCATCTAATAAATAACACAGTGTATATATATTTACATGTTCCAGAGAAAGGATTGCTTGGATATTGGACAAGACCAATTTATACCGACTAATAAGCATAGAGGTCGTATGGCTTCTTATTTTCAAATATATTCTGTACAGTTTTTATTCAGCCTATTAATGAGAAATATAGATTTAAAAACTTGAAATAATTAAGCTCATGTCAGCATGTTTTATAATTCATGGATATCAACTTCACTGTATACTTAATGTAACAATGTTTTTTCAATACAAGAACGGCAGCAACTTTTTATAAACCATGCAACTTTTGGAGAACAATTATGTCGAATTCCTGAGATGACTTCGTATCACAACACCGAGCATCTCAAAAAATTGATCTTCAAATTCGATAATTTATTGTTTTATTATACAGCTAATCAAAAATCTAACAGATACGATCGACATGTCAAGTAGTCACTAATTTTGTGTCATCCATCAAGAGTAAATGAGATTCACCTGACTTTTTATCCATCTTCAAAAACATACTACCAATCAGGTAATTGATGCTTTAGTTGTTATTAGGTTACTGTAGTGAATAACATACGAATATATTATTTTTGTTGAGATTGCTGCTAATGGTACAAATCGCGTCATATAAAACTGGTACAACTATTATAATCCAAAAAAGTGTTTTTGTAGCTGTGTAAATTGATCTTTTAAAAATTGTCAATGCTAAACCAGCCGTTATGGTATAATTTCTAGGGCAGTGATGCCAGCTCAACAAAAATGTTAGTATATGTAATGATGAAATTAAATTTTGTAAAGCAATAAAACAAATTGGAAAAAAGAAAAATCTATTATATCATTTATACACAAACAGTAACTCGCTTAAATTTAGAAATAGTGTGATATTGTAATAAATACAAAAGTATTACATTTTTACAGGTTCGAATATTTTTTTAAATAAAATTTGGTTGGTTAATTAGATGACTGATTTAAAAAAGGTGGGACAAGGATCAAACTGTTGTAGGAAATATTGGAAATGGAAGACCAGTTTTAACTAGACTAGAGCTAAACATAGCTTTATCTGATTATTTATACGAAAATCCCTTTAATACGGCAAGACATGCAAAATATACAGAAAACTAATGCTTCAGTAACAACAGAATCGAGAAAAATTAGAAAACCTGATTCAAACAATTGTGCATTTGTAGCCATAAAATTTCAAAAATAACTACAAAATTTCAATAGAAAAGTTTACAGTTTTAGATTTGGATACGAGATCCACGTAATTCAGAATTAAAACATTTCAAATAAATGAACTAACAAATAGATCATAGACCATGGTAGCATGAAAGCCATGAAAGTTTACATTCAATAATTAATAACGTGTCATACCCCCATTATTATTGATAAGTTCTTGTAATCTTGTAGGCATTGAGTCAGTTAAATTTAATGTTAAATGTTCATCTTCTCTCAAGCTTTCCCAGGTTTCTTCTATTAGTGTCCATAAGTGC
>CAJUYH010003515.1:0-10840 GCA_910591685.1 Galerucella tenella | reverse complement strand
TTAAACTACGAAGCACTTGAAAATTGAATAAGAGATAACCAAGAGGGGCAAGTCGTTGAAGCTGTTGGATTATTAGCATGTATTCAAAAAGCTGAGTTTTGTATTTGCCTGCACATCCTTAACTCTGTTTTATTACTCGTTAATGTACTGAGTCAGTTCTTTCAAGGCAAGCAAAGCTGAGTTAATAATAGAAAGCACACTGAAGTCTCTTGAAGAGATCAGAAAAAGCTTCGAGAGTATTTATATTCAAATTCAAGATTTTGCTGAGAAACATGATATTTGTTTGGAACCGATCAGAACTTCAAAAAGAAAGCGGCAGATCCCAGCTAAAACTAAAGATTTTGTGGTGGATAGCACTCTTGGGCATGACACACCGATAGAAATTTCATCAGAATCTCCAGATGAAAATCATATAGAACACTGGAGAATAAATATCCACTACCAAATAATGGATCACTTAATAGCTTATTTTAGAGAGAGGTTCTCGAATTTGCCATTGGCAAAATCGGTAGATGCATTATTCAAGTTGAATATCAAAGAAAGTCAAGATTTTATAACAAATTATTCGACAATTGGATGTTCCTATGCTTGAGTACGAGGTATTGGTGGTTAAAAATATGCTGCTCAATTTAAAATATTTGGAAATAGATCTAGAATCTAATAAAAAGCATATTAGGAAAGACTTTTGCTCAAACCTCTACAAATTGATTCAAATTGCCATCTCCTTTCCTATAAGTTCAGCTGGTTGTGAACGCAACTTTCATAAATAACTTGAAGTTCAGTTTTTAGTTTTAAGTAATTAATACTAGAAAAGTTTTCTCTTACTGAATAAGATCTGGAAAATAACTGGACAATCACTAAATGATCATTGAAACTAAGACAGTGGATACTTTTAGAAATTATTATGTCGTCCAGGAATGTTAGTCTTTTCTTACTTGGTAAACAATGTATTATTTTTTAAGTAGAATTTTATTACAATAAATATGTCTGATGAGAAATCTTTCGCGTACCGTGAAATATTCCCCGGTTTTAAGCGATACTGCTACTACCCGGTCAGAAAGGCTAGCCTCAGAGTGACTGACACTCCCCCGGGTCAAATACATCACACAGTAAATAATCTTCGTAGTGTACCAAAGTTGCCGCTATCCAATTATCAGCTTATCACAATTATGCAATTATGTCTGCTAATAGCCTTCATTCTAATTTCTCTTAATACCGCGGCATATAACACGCACACTTGATTCTCCTTTAACCCAACGGCTACAAATTATTAAGAAGCGAAAGAGAACAAAGTTATTGTATCAAATATCACGAAAATTAAAGAGTCAAAAATTTCTTTATTTCTCTGTTTCTTAAGGATAATCAATAGAAGAATTGAAGCAAATCGGAAGGAATTATATGCTTGAATCATTGTTAATATTCAAACAAGAAACATATTGATTTGTAATTTTTATTTGCAGCGATAATATAAGCCAGCAGTGCCTTGGGAGCCCTAGAAAATATAATAAATTATTAACAAGAATTACAATGATCAGACAACCTAGCTTGGATATTAAATAAAAAGGATAAAAGAGAACAAAGAAATCCAAGACATGTATAAGGCACCATGCACTACAAGTAAAATTCAAGCACAGCGGTTAGGCCATGTGGGTAGGATTGATGACGAAAGGTGTGTGAAAAAAATGCTTGTTGGTGGTGGAGGAGGTAAGAAAAAATGGGGACGACCTAGGTGGAAATGGATGGATGCTGTTAAAGATGACTTGAAACAGAAAGACAGGAATATGATTGCGAGAGATCGGATAAAATGGAGAAATATAACAAAAAAGTAGAAGCTTTGAGCTTGTGAAGCTGTTCTATACAATTTTCCTTTTTGCTGCAACTGTTCTATAATAACGAAGCTCGATGCTGTTAGTGAAAGTAGCACTAGAAGGCAGCGATCACATTATCGGTTACTACTCCATTTGCACAACAAGTTGTCCACAAGGAAGAGTAGCATCTCTGTTGTTGTGGAGTGTGAGGGTTGACAAACTCCTGTGTGGTTTGACAGATCTAGGAATATCCTGCAAATGATAAGCCGATGACATTGTTATAATAGACGGAAAAACTTGAGAATACCCTCTATGACTGAACTATACGAATAGTTGGAAATAGGACTGAAGAAAGTACTGGTCTAAAGGAGCTCAATGACGTTTCTCTGGAACTAGGTATAGAAGATTCCTGTTGGGCCTGAATTATTGTCACTCCAGTAAACTTATATACATACATTCTCTTATGATTACAGTTATTATATTCGAGTTAACTCGCATCGGTTAACCATACAGTTAAATCTACCTGCGAATACTTTTGATTTTATAAATCCATGTTATCTTGATGTTATGTGTCAATTGATGAGGATAGAGTTAATTAGTTTCTCATACATTATTTTACGTTGTGATTATAGGATACCCACCTTCCTGGAGACTAAGATATCTAGTTGTTGCCTAAGAGAATATTTACTTATACGAAATCTGTTCAGGAATTCCTCATCTGATCATAGGAGTATATGTCAAGCCTTCCTCTGACTATCCTATTTCGACAGGTTGCCTCAACAATATCAATGATATCATCCTCGCCATCTGTAATCATCCCCGCATATATTTCTTGAATGTCTTCATACATTCCATCAAAAAATCGTAGAAAGAAATAAAATGATGGAAAATTATAAACTCAGAATAATAATAATGCTTTCAAATGTAAAATCATCTGTTATCTGGCACCTCATCAACCTCGTAAGTTAACATATACAATGTCAGGTTAACATACACCCATACCATACATCCGTAGGCTAAAGTAGAAGTTTTATCAAGGTCACAGATACCTGCAACCTATAAAAGCGGCCTTTAGGTGAATATTGAATGGAATTAATGGAATCTACAAATAGCACGTCACTGATAAAACTTAGAGCCAGACTAGGAGAAGTTAACTTAACGCTATTGTTGACCGATTTGCAGATTGCTTACTGACAACTATAATAATGTTTTATTCAACGGGTATATAATCTTGGCTATTATTCACGAAGCTGCTTTTATGTCGCAAGCCGAAAGCGAGTGTATATTACTTAGGTTCTTGTAAGCTGTCAATTATATAGTTATTAATAATAGATACTATTCCAAAGGTTGATGTCAAGTTTGTTACATTTTGTAAAGATTCTCATTGATCGGAGAGGTAAAAGATTCCAGACAGTTTTGATGACATATTGTTGTCGGTATGCATACTGAAACCGTTTTTTCTCTATTCAAGATTCCAACAAATATATAAAAGACAGCACCAGATTTTTATTTCTTAAAAAGTTCTCGACAATACTCATCATATTTAGCCAATGCTATTTGCTATATTTTCGAGAGAAGACATATTTTAGGAATGCAGCGAAAGTTTTAAATAATATCAGTCCAAGCGATATAAATGGGCTTGGCTTATAATTAGATTGGTTTTGTCCTATATG
Source organism: Galerucella tenella (assembly GCA_910591685.1). Classification (NCBI taxonomy): domain Eukaryota; kingdom Metazoa; phylum Arthropoda; class Insecta; order Coleoptera; family Chrysomelidae; genus Galerucella; species Galerucella tenella. The sequence goes on along the minus strand of CAJUYH010003515.1, from coordinate 7,359 downwards.
CACCTATAGGGAGAAAAAAATCCGAAATACTGCAGTCAATATTAGGAAATAAAATATCAATGAAGAAATATGTACAGGGAAAGTAGACATTTAGAAGCTGTTCGTCTATTCTGGTTTAGTGGGTAATAGTATATTGTGTCACAAGGACAGAAAGTGAGCTTCATCAGCTCAAGTCAAGTCAGCTGATAGTTAAAGGGTGCTAAAGCGACACACAACTGTTTTTCGCATACCGAATAAACCAAAAAATATGAAAAAATATAACAAAAAAACTTTGGCATACATTGACGTTTAATTGAAAAATCCTCGTGAAACGTCAAAGTAATCAAGTGACATATGGTTAAAAACTCGTGGCGTCTCTAAAAGGCCTTGAAGCTTTTATAGTCTTCCAACCCCCGGGCATATCCAGTGTAACACTAACATGGGGTCGAACCACTCCTAAGAGGAGTCCCTTGCCGGGGATCTGTGGAAAAAGTGAGGCTACAAATTGGCGCCCAACGTGGGGCACCACTACCTTTTAGACATCTAGTTCAATGTGAAAAACAAGTAGAATGAGGCTATTTTCCAAGACCTAAACTAGCTAATAGACGCGATAATAATTTCAGCAAATCAGGTGTCAACTTTTAACTGTCACTGTCATTTGTGATGGTATAATAGCAGTAAGGAACTTTCGCTTAAATGAAAATGTCAAATTGTCAAATCTCGTGAAATTAACATTGTTATTGCGGCGTATATTGTTTAGGTACTAATGGTGACTCAAGTAATTATAAAGCCAACAATTAATGTTTAATTTAAACCAGAGCTAAACAACTTTCTATTAAAACGAAATTCTTCACGTTATTAGCGAATCTTGCTGGCGTCAGTTCGGATTTAAAGTTTTTATTAATTAACTTGCTTAAAACAATGTCATAATTACACACTTGTCTATACAAATAATAACGACCATTAACAAACCGTAAGAACAGCTCGGCATACTTTGAATACAAATAAAGGCACATCCAGTCAATTTACTTGGATCTCAAGAACTAAGTTAATTGAAAACGCATCATTTGAAATTTCCGATAAATTGTACGACGAATTACTTTATATTAGGCCGGGAAATATAGACCGAAAATTACCATTTCGTGTTTATCCATTTCGGCAGGGCTGATTTTGGGTGTACAGGTAGTAAGAAACACATACAAGATGACATGATGTTTCTAACTAAAGTGTCAAATTGAACCACACATTGTTTAACAGTCATTTGTAACTGTGTGTGTAACGTTTGTCTCTTATATTTTTTTCCCTCGGGTTTTACAAAAAAAAAAAAGTGATACTTTCTTATTCGGCTTCGAAAGACCTACAAAACTAGGCTTTGTGCGGAAAAAACTATCAATTAAGTCCAAAATTATCGATAAAAAATAATTGTTTATGAAATGTTGAATAAACAATTTTAAAAAAAGCTCCTATCACTGCCGTGTCTCGGCGATTCGTGAAATCATTCTTTCTTACCCGCAGACATTATGTAGCAAAGCTGAAATCTGTAAGTGAAATAGTTAACAAGTTACAGCGTTATTAACAAATTACTAATTATCTAATTATCGGCGTTTGACTTTGATGGCCTGTAACTCCATTATTCCTCAACGAACATTAAATTTCCTTTTTTCATATCAAAGGTCTTTTCGCCCTCTATTAGAGTATGACATTATATATTGGAAAAAGTTTTTAAATATATGACTTATTCTATTTTATAGCTAAGATCATATTAAATAATCGCTCCCATTGTTGCAAAATGAGTTTGAAAAACAATAGAGTACACGCATATTTCATATTTTGCTTGGATATTAATTTATAATAGTAAATATGATATCAAAAATTACTAATAATAGGAAATAAACCAGTTTCCATTGGAAATTACTCCCAAATTTTAAAATAAAATTCAAATTTCAACGCACTTTCCGACCACAACCCGAGGATTTCCGAACGCTACCGATGATACGTGTGATGTCATATCTCTTGTGTTTACTTATGTCAATATGGCCGGTATTGCATTAGGCATTAGGTTATGTGTAGTTGTGTGTTTATATTGTATTTTAATCAACTATTTTGCTTAATCGACGTAAAAATACCATTTATATGTTTGTTTGAGACCATTACGTGTTTGTGTGTGCTTTTTGGAACTTTAGTTCTTTACGCCAGGTTAAGTTTGAGCGACCAGGGGTCGCGACGCAAAAGTTCTGACCGTTACGCTATGTTATGTTACATTGCTTCGTTATGTGCCTTGCTTGCGTGCTTGTGCCTCCATAGTCTCTCTCTCGTTTACGAAGCAGCGATTCATAATAATATGCTCCTGCCGGGATTCGAACCCGGGCCGCCCGCGTGCAATGCGAGCATTCTACCACTGAACCACCGATGCTATATTAAAATTCGATGCAAAGCTGGTATTCGCAGTGCTGGTGATCTACTTGAATTTTTTCGGATAGGTACATTTTTACTATTATTTCCATAATTTTTTTTGCGCGATTGAGGGGTCTAGCACATTTACTTTTCGAAATACAGGGTGTTGAAATTTTGAAAACTTGAATGTTTTAATTCGATAACTTTAAAATGGATGGATAAATTGATTTGACATTTGGAGGTTGTTTTTAAATGTAAAAGGGCATATTTTGAAAGAAATTGTAGTTTGTGCAACTAGTGTGGATATGATGGCCATATCGCACGAGGACGAAGTTTGAGCACGACGCCGTAGGCGGAGTGCTCAATCGTTCAAGTGCGATATGGACAATCCACACTAGTCGAGCAGCATATTTTTTCTACGACCCACTTAAGAAAAAATCTAGAAAATAAAAATTTCTATAAACTGTAATATAACTTCAAATTAAACATTTTACAATTCAATTTTATGTTTCCACTAATTTTTTGGTAAACGTACAGTTCTTGAATGTCCAATTTGTATAATGCTACGGTTTCATTTTTTAAATATACGATGCTGTTATAAGTAGATGTTGCCAGTCGGACTCCCTCATGAAGGGTACCGTACCACTATCTATAATAATGAATATTCTGTGAAATATTTCAAACGTCTACCTGTTGTCGTTATTATTATCAAGCAAAATAATTATTTAAGAAAATAAAATTAACAGTAAAAAAAAATTCCTCACGGGGAATCAAACCCGGGTCTACCGCGTGAGAGTCTGGTATGCTTACTACTCATCCACCAAAGAATATGAAAATCGTTTATCTATAACGTCAAATGTATTACATAATTTTTTCTTAAAAGGAACTAAAGTTCCTACCGTGTGTCCCGCGACACGTTCTACCTTTTTTATCGATAACTTAGTACCTAATTGACAGTTTTTTTCGTACAGCCCAGTTTTGTAGGTCTTTTGAAGGCGAATAAGAAAGTATTTAGCTTTTTCTTGTAAAACCTGAGAGAAAAAAGATATAATATCGTTAAAATCACAGTTACAAATGACTGTTAAACAATGTTTCAATTTGACACTTTGGAAACATCATATCCTCTTATATGTGTTTATTATTACATGTACACCAAAAAGTGGCCGGCTGAAAGAGAACAATGTTGTTGGCCATGTATTTCCCGGACTATTATAGGAATTTATCAATATTTGTGTACAAAAACATTTAATTCCACTCCATCAGGTGTTCGCTTTCTAGTAACTACTTATAACCGTATACAATCAATATAATTTATTTGACAGCTTTGTGAATAGCGTAGAAATTCATTAGCAAATCCTTTTTCAGAAAATTTAAAAGGGCTATAACATTTTTCAGACTCAACGTTCTTATGTTCTAATAAAAAGTTACCTAAGAAATCTCTACCACTACTACACTCCAAACAAACCACTGTGGTACAAATTAAACCATCGTTGGTGTTCTCAGAATACACAACAACAAATTGCTTTATATTCAAAATTGTATGTTTGCAAATCAAATAGTATCCCTTAAAAACCACTTTTAAGACTGTGAGGCACTATAATCTACAATTTTCATTAACTCCTTGAATATATTCCCGACTCTACATTACTACTACTACTACTACTAAATGTGCAGGCGAGCCTTGTCCTGGACAACTCAAGCCAAGGTTCCGACACTGAGGCCACTGGCGGGCCCATTGTGCCAATCCTGCTACCTAGTCATCCATGAAGCCGAGCCCTTCAATAAAGGCCGCAACCTTTTTCAATGGATGCCTGCTTGTGTCTCCAGGAGCCATGACAGTGACTCCGAAGATTCGCCTGCGTAATACAGCCCAGTGTGGACACTCTAAGAGAACATGAACTGACGTTTCATCAGTCATGCCGCAACCCCTACATAGGGAACTTTCCTCTACTCCTAGATTGTAGAGGTGCTTCCTCATACAGCAGTGCCCTGTTAGGAGTCCTGCTATCTTCCTTAGCCTACTCCTTGGTAGTTCAATGGCTGCCCTGGCGTGTCCATCAGTCCATCCCTTCAGTAGAAGTTTGGATTGTCTAGGACCCTGCAGAGCATTCCAATGAGCGAGGTGCTGATTCCTCAGCCACTTCTTCGTCTCCTTACGTATTCTTTGTTTTGTTAGGCCCAGGGTCGGGCCCGGGCCGCAGAAAGGAGCTGCCGCCCCTTCCGCAGCCAGTGCATCCGCCATCTCGTTGCCTTCAAAACCAGAGTGGGCTGGAATCCATTCTAGCCGCACCACGTTCCGCCTTGCAAGATTAGCAAGTAGTTCTCGACATTCATTAGCAAGTCCTGAGTTGCCGGTATACCCACTCAGGGCTTTAATTGCTGCCTGACTGTCGGAGTATATGGTTATGCGTCGATCCACATAACCTCTGTCTAGGTTTATCTGCGCACATTCCAAGATAGCATATATCTCGGCCTGATATGCAGATACACCCTCACCCAATGGTACACAAACCTGTGTTCTTGGGTTCCTGGAGTAAATTCCAGCCCCTGCTCTATCACCGGAGCATGAGCCATCTGTGTACCAGACGGTCCCATTAGGCTGTGTATTCCTCTCTTTTTCCCAGGACTCTCTATCCCGTATCATGGCCCTATATGGGGTAGCGAAGTAGTACTTACGCAGGCATTCATCAGCCGCTCGAGCCAGAACTGGAATATCTTCCAGGAGCCGGAGCTTCTTGACGTGCCTGCACTCTTCCCCTCTTCGCACGTATCCCAGCCGTTTCAAGCGCAGGAAAGCCCTCCCCGCCTCAGCCTCGATCACATGGTGAAGAGGCCGAAGATCAAGGATCACCTCCATCGCAACAGTTGGTGTAGTTCTCATGCAGCCAGTTGCCCCCAAACTGACCACCCTTTGAAGGCGTGCCAGTTGCGATCTAGCCGTGACCAAGGTTACCCTCGGCCACCAGACCAGAGCCGCATATGTGAGCATAGGCAGCATAATCACTCTATAGAACCATATGATCGTTTTGGGGGTCAGTCCCCACCTCGGACCAATGGCTCTCCTACAGGCCCAATACGTGTTTGTCACCTTGCTTAGGCGACTATCAAGATGAGCCTTCCATGTCAGTGATTTATCAAGGATTACTCCTAGATACTTCACCTGTTCAACCACCGGCAGTGGTACTCCGTCAAGATTTAGACCCTCAGGTCTTATACCTCTCTTTTTGGTGAAAGCAACTATCTCAGCCTTGGCAGGATTAACTGCAAGTCCGTGTTCGTTACACCACCCATGTACCCTATTCAGAGCCCTTTGCATGAGGTCCCTGAGAACGGTAATGTGCCTTCCAACAACAAGGACAACGATATCATCGGCATACCCAATCGTTAGAAAGCCCTCACCGTTTAAAAGGGTTATTAGCTCGTCAATGACTAGGTTCCACAATGTGGGCGAAAGAACACCCCCTTGCGGACATCCCCTAGCGACGATTACTTTTGCCACATGGTCTTTCCATGTGGCCTCTACTGTACGGTTGCACAACATGGCCCCAAGCCAGTGAGTGATCATTGGCTCTATTCCATGATTTGCCGCAGCCCTACACATGGATCCTACAGGGGTGCTGTCAAACGCCCCTTGTATATCCAAGAAAGCTCCCAGGGCGATCATGCCATTTTCCAGCGCCTTCTCCACCTGAGTTACCAGTTGGTGTAAGGCACTCTCAGTTGACTTGCCACACCTAAAAGCATGTTGATTGTTGTGCAAAGGATACCTAAGCCCAACCTTTTCCTTTATGTATCGATCAGCCACCCTCTCCAGTGTTTTCAGTACAAAGGATGTTAGGCTAATGGGTCTAAAGGATTTAGCCACCGTATATGTGGTACGACCCGGCTTGGGTATGAAGACGACTTTCACCTGCCTCCACTGTTCAGGGACATACCTGCGTGCCAAACAGGCCCGAAAGATATGCACCAGAATTGTGCCAATGGCCTCCCAGCCTTGTTGAAGCAAAGCCGGGAAGATTTGGTCTTTCCCCGGAGACTTATATGGTCTGAATGACCGTATCGCCCAAGTACTCCGCTCGTATGTGACTATTTCCTTTGCTAGAAGATAGTCCTCTTTACATGGTCGACTGGTCGACTCTACATTATAATCTCTTTCATATCTTCGGGCAAAACCGTTTTTTTATACTAACTATACCTCTCGTAGCTGGTATTAGAAATATTTAACGTTTCTATTATAAAACAGCGAACAGTGGTGGTACCCATTTTTTTGCTTAATGATACAAACAGTTACAAGTGACATCTGAAACTGTTTCAAATGGCAGTAGAGTCTGTTCAGTCATCCTTTGCCGTTACGTCATAATGGGTGACGTATTCTGCTGTTTTACGTATGTCTTATATCACTTGAATGTTATTTTACACTCAACCTCAAAATTATAATCAATGACATAATATGTTAAGAATTATTTTCAAAATATGACAACTGAATTGTCAGAAGTAACAGATAAAATTTATGTGGACCTTAGATAAGAAATATACGTTAATGTCGTCATAATTCCGTCTCATACATTTCATGAATGAGAAAGCAAGCTGGACAATGTATGACGTAACGGCAAAGGATGGCTGAACAAACTCAAACTATTTTTGCGATTGGTTTTTGCAATAAATTAAACTAAAATTAAATTAGGTTCTGCTCTTTTATAGGTACTAGTAGGTGTCATTCACGAAGTCATAATATTTGGGAAGCTTATCAGCAATGTTATAATGGTCTACTGTAGATTTAACCAGAAGATCCATGGATTTACTTTCCCCTGTTTGGAGAAAAACTAGAATTAGTTGTAGAACATAAATCTGGGAGTGGTATGAGGTTTTTGACAATACAGACAAGTTGTGGGCAATGCCAAGAACAGACCAGAGGTGCAATCTTGCTCTCCTTGGTATTACCAAAGCAATTCCCTTGCTAGCATTTTACCTCTGGAACTTCCTGTG
>CAJUYH010003514.1:10250-31980 GCA_910591685.1 Galerucella tenella | reverse complement strand
GTGATAGGTAACGGAAAAGGTTTACCCCCTATCACACCATTCATATTATATAGGAATTCGCGACCGTTCCGGCAAAAAATTATTCATCGGCCAGACTTTTTCCTAATGAATATATAGGTAATTTCGCACAAAAGTATCTGTCAGATTGATTCATATTTTATTACTAGAGGCAGGCACGATTACGCGCAATATATGGCACGTCAGATGATCTTCAATAGTTTATAGGCAACATATTTCTCTCTGAGCATGTCATCTGTGACTTATATACTTCAGGGACCTTGATCCAACAAAACATTCAGCCTATGACCTTTACAAATATCGATATTTGCTTCAAATTAGGAAATTTGAAGAACCGAGGCAGCAGGATATTTCGGGTCAAACATATGAAATGAGTCTCTGCTGGAATGAGCGATTTCGTTTCAACGATACACCGAAATAAATCGAACACTAAATCAAAATTTTGAACTTTTGTGGCAGTGAATTTTATTGTTCAGTGACACCAAATATCGGATTATTCATCCGCCCACAAAGAACTTGTTCCAGCCACTACCAAGCTACACAGACCAAAATACAATGCTTTTGATAATTTAATTTTAGAAACCATTTTTAACTCAAAGTCTACAAATTCAAATAGTACTGATAATAATCAAATAGATATGGCCCTACAGCCTATATCTTTATGCAATGCTACAGCCATTTAGGTAAATGGGAAAATATACTTACTGATAATAATCAAATAGATATATATGGCCCTACAGCCATTTAAATGGGAATATACAATCTGTACCCCCGATTTTTATAAGCACCCAAAAATGACCTTCTTTTACAAGACGGTGCTATTTTCAAAAGACAGAGGTAAACTATGTCGTTCCTTAATGTTCAAATATCATCCTGCTCTCCGTTTAAAAGTTGGTCTTTCACAAGCCGATGCTATTTTCAAAAAACATAGTTAAGATAGATCGTTCCTCAATTTTCTAAATATTATCCTACCCTTCTATCACAAGCCGCTGCTATTATATTTTCAAAATAGATAGATACAGATTGCGAAAAGTCTATTCGAGCCATGCGATTTACACAAGTACGACAAGGAAACTATGAGAAAAACACTTGAAAGAGAGAGAAGAATAATTGTGCGCAGTCAGCTGTTGCCAAATGTATTTATCTGTAAAAGTTATTCCCAATTTTTGTCGGCAATAATGTTAAATACCAGCAATTGTTAAATCGAAAGCAGTGTATAGATTTTATTTATTGCAGATTGTACTTTGTCCAATTATTTTCTTGAACTATATTATTTTATTCTTATCTGTGTTGATCTCACTTATTTTTCAAAAGTCAATAATATTACAAATCTCGAATTTCTCCCAATAAATACGGCGTTATCCCTTATTAAAAGTTAAATGCTAAATAAGATAATTATTCCTTAGAAAGTACCAAACATTTTAAACGGCAACGCTGCTTTCGATCGTATCAGATTGGTAGCTGGAACTGAAAACACGCCCAACGCTGATTGCGAAAAATTATTCTCTCTCTTTCAAGTAGTTTTGCTCATATTTTCCTTGTCGTACTTGTGTAAATCGTATGGCTCGAATAAACTTTTCGCGATCTGTATGTCGTTCCTCATTTTTCTAATTATATTGGCTTTCTTATTGTACAATCCGGTGAGATTTTCAAATGACATAAGTAAGCTATGTCGTTCCTTAATGTTCTAAATATTATCCTCCCCTTCTTTCAAAAGACAGGGAAACTATGTCTTTCAACCTCATTTTAATTAATTATTCTACTTCTCTTTCACGCGTTGGTACTTTTTCAACATGTATGGGTAAGCTTTTACTTTTGCCTGCATGTACCATGGTTGTTTACGATTGAGTTATTCCCTAACGGAAACACAAAACCACAATGAGGGAAAAAGTACTCAATGGCTTAGGGTGTCGGTAATTCTCGCTTCCAAACCAAAAGCATTGATTATGATTTTATACAATAACAGTAGCAAAATAAAGATAATTTTTTTCAATTAATCTGTTTTGTAGGTTTTCTTATCCTGATAGTTTCGTCTGCCTAATAAAATTTTTTACTTATTTACAAAATATCACTTCAATTGCATATTCCCCGATGATCGCTGAGCAATGCTGCCATATCAATTTGTGTTTCGTCACCCCTAGTCCGACCTTAGCGTATTTTGTTTTGGAAAGATATGCTACTGGTGTGGAACCATTAAACGTTCAAATAATAGACTGCTGCGGAAACTAAACAATGTGTTAGTTTGTTTACACAATATTTATAAGTATTTACAAAACCATTTACACATTACACAATAGCTGTATTCTTTTTACCACGTTTAACTGAGTAACTCAGTTAGTCTCAGTAAATTAGTAAAAAGTATCTGTTCTTTCAATATGGCTCGAGTTGAGTACAAAGTGAGACTAACTAAGAAAATTTCTTCCCCCCTTACCCCAATTGAGCTAGCTTTTTATAGAACTTAGAAGTGAGCACGAAGTGAGTTGAAAACTTTTTGCGATCTGTACCGGATATTTGCTGATGTCACATGTCACATCTATCTTAAAGGTGTGGTTAATGTTCTTTTAAAAAATCAGAATTGCTTTAAGAAGTGGCATTTATGGCACTTTCAGGAACCATTGCCTGTTGAAAATGAAAATTTGTATATAAACTACATTTTTGTGGCATAATTTGAGGTATAAAAGTTAGAGGTTATGTTATAATTGTGATCTGTGACTGTCATGCATTCTTTTTAGATATAAATTTGCCTCAATTTATCTTACTTCATCTCAGCTCACTTTGTCTTAATTATTCTTACAAGTGAGACAGTCGACTGGTAAAAAGAATACAGCTATACTTTACTGAAACTAACTGAGTGACTCAGTTAATCTCAGGTAATCGTGGTAAAAAGAATACAGCTATTAATGGTTCTAAAGCACACGACAACGAGAGAGTTAAGATACCGCACTTTTCTGCTTTGTAAGCAAGTTAGAGAGTATTGATATACCGCACTTTTTACAAATATACGTAAGAGAGTGAGTTAGAGTATAATTTTCTTTTGAATTGAATAGCACAATTTCGGTGTTTGCGAGATGTTTTGTTTTTGGCTTTCGCTGTTAGATTGGAATTTTTTTGTATCAAAAGGGCAAGTGGCTAACTTGAGATAGGCCGATCCCAGGCGGGGAAAAGGAACAGGTAGACCTAAGAACCCACTTCTGGTGAATTTCGTGCGTTGGAATTTCTTCAAGATAATATTTCCTCGAAAAAAACATTTTCTCACTCAAAAGATCTTCAAATATATAACAAGTTATAGAATAGTTTCAATTTTAAATATTGTATTCGGTACAGAGCTAATGGCCAGAGCAGTCGATGCTCTTTAACGTTAAGAAAAAAAAATCTGAGATGTTCGTGAGGTAAAATTAACACTACCGATTAATTAATTGTTGAAATAAAAATTGTTTTGTACAGAGATAAAAATATTTATTGATTATTATAATAATTAATAAATTGTAACAGGCACTAAATGTTGCAAACATTTTACAGGCTCGGATAATACAAAAATATTCAAAAATGATATTGATAACAAAACATTTTATTAATAAAGATTATAAAATACAAATGTTAGTTACAATTCAACAATAATAAATTTGGTTAGTCTTTTTGTTTGCTAAACTTATCTAATTATACATTTTCATACCACAACTTATTATTTAAAAGTGCGAAAAATTAAATTCCATACCACTAATAGATAGCAGGAAGCTCCAAGAGATATAATTTAAACGGCGGATAAGAAAATTGTTGGTATTTATAATAAAATAATTATAGCGGGAAGAGATTACCTTTGTAAAACTGGAAAATGGATATTCTCAAATGTTTTTCTCAAACTCTGTAGATTATTACAACATGAAATAATTTTATCGCACACCCTATACATTACTTGATTCGAAAAATATATTAAATTCATGACTCATAATAGTTTGCCACAAATTCTTTTATTTACCTTTTAAATAGTAGACGGTCCTGCATAACATTGAATCATTGTGACATTTACAAGAGGTGCGTTCTTTTTGGCTATTTGAAGATAGCCTTCCAAATAGTCAAAAATAACAAAAATTAATTGTTACTTTGAGACATCTACACCTCCAAAATCAGCTGATAGACATGATTTGATTCGAGATATTTAGTTGGTTGGTAACTGAAAAGTAACTAAGACTTCTACCTTGCTGGCAATAGAAATGGTGACAAACCGATAAAACCATATACACCAAGCAATAGGTAAATATTTTGACAAAAATCCTAGTAGAAAACCAATGGTGCCATCATATAAAAGACATTACGTAGTATCATTTTGATATGTTTTGGACACGCAAATGTTGTTCAGTAATTTTTTATGAACATTTATAACGAAAAAAACCTTCTTTTTTTTTCATATAACGTAAAACGTACTGAAGCAATCTCGATAGTAAGTATAGGTAAATTGTAGATAATTAAAATATCCTCGTCATTTTTCATTTGCCAGAGCTGAAACTTGGTACAATAGCTATTTGTGTATTAAGAGCGGAAAGTGATACTTTGCCGCTTGAGGCAGAGAGTTGCCCGCGCGATGCGTAGCGGAGCGCGGGCAATCTGCCGAAAGCGGCAACGCACTTTCTGCTCGAACTGCACACAAGATTTTTTCTACGATCACCTTATTTTTAAACAAATAATTAAAAAAAACATGAAAAGTACACTTTATTAGAATGTGATGTTGAAAACATGTAACAATTACTTATTATTTTTATTTATTGCCTACAATATTAAAGTTGAATGTACAGTTTTTTTTTTTAATTTCCTTTGAGCGGCACCAATCCATGAAAATATTGTATTGTTTTTCGTATTTACCTCTGGATTTAGTTGGCAGAAGATTAAGAGTAATATTTTTAGCAAAATCTGCTATATCTGGAGGTGTGCTTGAAAATTCACTGTCACTATCCATTTTTCAAATAGCTATTTATAAACAGACAACTTTTTTATAAACTAAAAATGAAATAATGACGTTTCATTAATTCCATAGTCTACTATTTTCACAAAATAGTAGGTAGGTACTTAAATATGCAATCATTGTTGCATCTAGGTGTATAATGCATTGCCTACCTTCTGACTGTTATATTTCGACTACGTAAACTTGTCCGTATGAATCGATACTATGAAAATAGGAATCTGCAAAAACGATCAAGAAAATTGTCAATCTTAACAACGTTATATTTGTAATAAGTTGTAAATATTAATTTTTATCTTGAACTAAGAAATAAATCCTTCACTGTAGTATTGAATCAAAATAATATCAATGTATGAGGTTTAAATTATTTTATAATTTCAATAAAATTAAACATATAAAATATACACCTCCATCTATTTGTTGGTAGCGTAACCTGCAGCGTTGTAAATCCAGTAACTTGTATAAATTGTAGATGTCAGTCAAATTATATAGGAATATTTATAAATTTCGTTCGAAATATCTTCAAATATTATTATTTCAACTAAAATATTCGGACTGCTCTACATTTTGTTTTAATATATCTATTATTTACTACCTTTCTTTAGTTTATTGTAAACGAAAACAGGCGAGCGGAAAAGTACGCTCTAGAGCGTAAATAATGTCAATTATGACAGATCGCGGAAAACATCAACTTTGCGGTTAGATTTGAGTGTGCAAAAGTCTACTTTGGGTAGTGATCGTAGGAAAAAGAAGTTCTTCGTATGCCCTTTATGTGCGCGAAGAGCATATGCCAAGGGAAGGTAACTTTTATCGCAATTTTAATTTTTTCATACGATAATTTTGAAAGTATCTGGATACGTTGTCGTTTGTCCGATTTTAAATTTGAAAACAGTTTTGAAAAGTGTCAAGGTAGAGCAAGGTAGACAATCAAAAAGTTACCGTCGCTTGGCGTCTGCTCTTCGCGCATATAAAGGGCATACGAAGAACTTCTTTGGTACCAAGTTTCAGCTCTGGCAAGTGAAAAATGACGATATGAATTTACAAAAAAATTACTAATTGTCTGGTTTTTTCTGATTTTCTCGGTTCCCTATTTATCCGATTGACTCGTTCGACCCTCCATTCTGTTCGAATTTTAATTATCTACAATTTACCTATACATACCATCGAGATTGCTTCAGTAAGCTTTACGCTGTATGAAAAAGGCCAAAAAATTAGGTTGTTTTCGTTATAAATGTTCATAAAAAGTTACTGAACAACATTTGCCTGTCCAAAACATATCAAAATGATACTACGTAATGTCTTTTATATGATGGCACAATCCGTTTTCTACTAGGATTTTTGTCAAAAATTCCTATATTCGCATGCTCCGTTGCTTGGCCTAACAATGCATTGTGCTGGGTGACAACTGCGCATACCTTCTATCAAAACATTTCACTTTGTAATGCTCCATGTCAAGTGTAACATCCTCCTTTAAAACTTTTACTATTGACCTAGCTTACCAGAAGATCTGTACTAGTGCAAAATGGGTATTTTAAATTAAAATTTCAGTATTAAATTATATTTATAGCCTAAAATGTATATTTTTTGTATCCATATTCGCTATCCCAAATAAAAAACTTATATAGTGACACTTTGTAACCTAGAAATACGTTTTCGTTATATATATATATATATATATATATATATATATATATATATATATATATATATTTATAAATGCATTGTTCATGCTGAAACACTTCCATAAGCTCATTTCCCATCCCATTTAAAATAGGAACAAACCTTTAATAGACAATAAATTCCTCTAGCATATGAAATATTTGAATTTTTCAACTCTCTCATTTTAAAATCATAAAAATTTTGGATTGACTTTAATTATTGACTAGTTAGAGTACAAACAAAACAAAAACTAATAAAATGACTGGGCTTAACATCAGATTTCATAGACTAGAGGTTGATACTTTTATATGAAAAAAAAACTAATTAACGCCATGTAGGGTAAGATCCTGGTGGATATGCACCAGGTGGAAGAGCTCCTGGTTGCTGTCCATAACCAGGTGGCTGGGGGAACGGAGCTTGAGCAGCCTGCTGAACGTTTTGGTAGCCCCCTGAAGGACCTTGTGGAAATTGGTATGAAGCTGGAAAAACAAAAATTTTAAAAAAGTGAGAAAGCCAAATAATTAGTATGAATAATAAGTTGTACTTACATGGATAAGGCATAGTTGCATATGGATTGTATCCTTGAGGCATTGGCGGAGGAACGTAAGTAGGATATGGCGTATTTGCAGTTGCTCCATAAGGTATTGGCATACCTTGGCTTTGAACAGGATATGGTAAATATCCTGCCTGAGCTTGTTGCGGTGGAGCTCCTGGTGTGACATCAGTACCTTTTGGTGGGTCTGAAAAAAAAAATTTCAGTATAAAAATGTGGGATAAATAGGATTAAACGGGCTAAAGAGAACTGTGTCTGGAAGCTTGAGAATCTCCAACAATATTTTAAGTAGGATTTCACGCATAAGGCCGGGCGAACACATCACAGTGTGACATGCGGTTAACTGAGTGAGTAAATTGAAATGCCTGCAAGGATTGTTTAAAAGCAGCACTCCAGGAGATGCCTGAATATTTGTATAATTTTTTTAAAATCTGGATCTGATTTTATTGAGGAAAAAATAGTGTACCGTTAATTAACATCACTGGTGTCCTATAATACTTTTTCTACAACTGCTATGAAAAGTGACGTATTTCTCATAGCTAACTTAATTTCAAAACCAAGTATTGCTCATACTGTGAGAAATATTATATCTCACGGCACTTTGCCCACGCCACATACATATTTTATATGGAGAATCAAAGGAAATCGACAAAAACTTAGTATGCTACTGTCATCTTTAAATACCAACTTAGTTGTCACAAAACTGTCAGATTATATGAGGTCTGTTCCAACCGCAGTCAGAAACTGTAAGAAACGATGGTCGACTATTCTCTGATCGTTTCTTACAGTTTCTGACTGCGGTTGGAACAGACCTATGATAAGTTTTAAAATTGTAAAAAAAAGTTTCAATCGTGCTTTGATAAAAATCCAAATTTCTATTAAAAATAAAGTTCAACAAGACATATAAGTACTATAAATAATATGGATACTGACGAGTTTAATATTACTCCGCCAGAGATATTGGAAAAAGCCGCAAAAGTAACTTTAGATTTGTTGCCGGAAAATTTCAAGAAAAAAGTATGAATTGGCATACGAAAAATTTATAGTGGAGAAGAAATACAAAAATAAAATCTTTTTCGGAAAGTGTACCTACATTTGGAATATTTTGAAGAGTTGTCAGAAAAATTAAAATAATTTATTCTTTAAATTTGTTCAGTTGTAGAAAAAGTATAGTGTGCAGCATGTGGGACAGAACTTTTCTCACTCTTGTGTTTGCGGCACGAAAAGTTGAACTTTCCCCACTTGTTGCACAATATACTATTTCAACACAAAGGAACGAAAAATCACGCCAATTTTTTGTTTAGACCGCAGGTTCCCGGTGTACAAAAACTGCGCCACTTTTCACGCTATTTCCGAACAATCGTATTGACGTACATTGACTACAGAAATATATGGTCAGTCACCTTTCGTCGCCTCTCTTCGACTGCGTTTTAACGTTCACCCGGCCTTGAAAGAGTACTCAGTTAAGAGTTCAGTATTGATAAGATATAAAGAAAGCAAATGATTATGTTGTTATTAGGGGCTATTCATTAATTATGTAAGAATCATTTTGGCAATTTTTGACCCCTACTACCTACCACCATGTATGGACAACATTTCTCGAATCCTCCCTTCCCTGTCTTACGTAAGATTCTATCTAGTTTTTCTGAATAATTAAATTGATATTTTTCATAAAAACTATAAAGTAATTATTAATAGATAAAATATTAATGATTTAAAAAATAACCAGATGATTACCGGTATGATAGCTGGGAGCAGCCGGTTGTATGGGTGTTGCCCTGCTACTTTCCTGAGTTAGATCTTTCAATAATTCTTCTTTTTCAGTTTTTCTGGCGAAACAGAAATCTGATACTTTATTTTGAAAAGTCACCAACATCTGAAAATACCAAATAATATAATTTATTATTTAAGCATCAAAAATAATGTATGTGTGATAAATTATGGTGAAAACTATACAGTGTTGATAATAAAACTGGAATACCCTGGATAATTCAGAAATTACCTTCTTTTGTCGAAAACCCACGAAATAAATTATAATAGTTTCCTGTGACGTATTATTACATTAAAGGTAATAATGTAATCATTGTGCAATTATGTTTACAAATTTTACTACATAATCCAGTCAAGGAGATACATTTTATGCTAAATATTAAGAAAATAATGGCAGCCATTTGAAAAAAATTGTATTTTGTTAAGGAGGGTGTGTCAAATCTGATAATACAACTTTGGAAGTGAGGACCTTAGAAGTGGGTGGGTGGGACGAAAAGATGCTAAAATAAACCTACTTATTTTCAATCAAAACAAACAGTTCTATAGGCTAATTTGTTGGCTCGGGAACAGCGTGTTCCTATTGGCGTGGTGAGGTCTTCTCCAGTGAGGCTACCCCTTTAATCATTTTTCAGATCGGCTGGCCAGTTTCTTTTGAGTCTTCTGTCAATTTGCGGTTCTATTAGGGGATGGAGTAGAGGGTTGCTGTGCGATTCTAGTCTTTTGTGGTGCTTATTACTTTGTTCTGTAATTACATCCTGTATAAATGGTATTCTTAGGTCTTCGTGGAGAGTTAGATTTGACACGTACCAGGGTGCGTCAGTTATCATACGTAATATTTTAGACTGGCTTCTTTGGATTATGGTTATGTTCGACTTGCTCGCACATCCCCAGAGTTGTATACCGTACGTCCAGATTGGTTTGATGACAGCTTTGTACACGAGTATTTTGTTCTCTAGGCTCAATTTCGATTTTCTGTCTATTAACCAGTGTAGGTCTTTTATTCTTAGGTCAATTTGTTTCCGCTTCTTGAGTATGTGTTCTTTCCAGTTGAGTTTTGAGTCTAGGTGCACTCCTAGATATTTGGTGCTAGGGGATTGTGTAAGTTGGATGTTATTAAGTGTCACTGGAGGGCACTGTTCTTTTCTCAACGTGAAGGTCACTTGGACTGACTTTGTTTCATTCGTTTTGATCCGCCACTTATGTAACCAAGTTTGAATGTTGTTTAGTTGTGCCTGAAGAATCGAAGACGCTGTAGCTGGGTTTTCGTGGGCTGCAAGAACGGCGGTATCATCTGCAAAAGTTCCAGTGAATGTTTCATTGTTGGTTAGTAGATCTGCTGTATGTAGTACATACAACAGCGGTCCAAGAACACTGCCCTGCGGTACCCCGGATTCAATTGGAAAATTATTGGAAAGACTTTCATTCATTCTCGTTCGAAATTCTCTGTCGCTTAGGTAGGATCTCAATAGTTTCAGGTAGGTGATGGGAAGATATTTCTTTATTTTGAATACCAGACCTGTGTGCCAAACCTTGTCAAAGGCTTGACTAATATCCAAGAAGGCAGCTGTACAATACTGCTTGTTTTCCATTGCTGTATTTATGTTATGAACTATTCTATGAACCTGCTGGACCGTGGAGTGCTCTTTCCGAAAACCAAATTGGTGGTGAGGAATCCATTATTCTGTTTCCGGATCTGAATTGATTCTTTGTAGCAGCAGTCTTTCAAGTATTTTTGATACCATTGGTAGCAAGCTTATTGGCCTGTATGAGGTTACTTCGTTTGGATTTTTGCCCTCTTTTGGGATTAAGATTATTTCAGCTGTTTTAAATAGCTTGGGCCAGTAGTTTAAGCGTAAGATGGCATTGAAGATAAGAGTAAGGAGTATGATTCCTTTCTCTGGTAGTTCCTTTATCATCCTAGGAGTTATTTTGTCGAGTCCAGAGGCTTTTCGATTGTTTAAGTATTGGATTTCTTCTTGGACTTCGTCTTTGGTTAGTGGTTTAATTGGTGGGATGTTTTCTGGAATGTTGATTAGGTCACTTTCAATTTCAATATCTGGTGCGTCACTGTAGGGTGTAAATACTTGAGCTAGATGCTCAGCAAATAGCGCCGTTTTTTCATCGTCATTTCTGGCCCACTGTAGATTAGTTCCCTGCTCGTTTCTAATTGGGGGTACCTGGGTTTTAGGTTTTTTGGAATTTTTTATTGGTTTCCATATTAAGTTGTCTTGTTTAGATTCGTTATATAATATGTAAATGATCTTTCTTGTTCCTCTTTGAGTTTAGAATAAATTGACGGTTTTTGAAACGAAAAGTTTCCTTTCAGTTTTTCATGAGATGCACCACTTCAGAGATACAATATAAAGCATGGGAAATTTCGATTTTTACCCAAAAAATTCTCATTATTAAGTGATCTGTTTTTGATTAAAAAATCATACGGGCTGAATTCAAGCCCATTGAGATGACAATTCAAATGAGTTTTCTTATGTTTTTGTATGATTGATACAAAGGGAGGAGATACTACTCATCTTACCTTCTAAAGAATTCTTTAGAAACAGTGAGTTTCATTAAAAAAAATTAAATATGACCATTTTTTTATTTTAGGTCCATTGTCCTTAAATTGTCTGTTTTAACCTGAAATATTTCAAACGTAATTGTAGGTGAATTGAATTTGTAGTAATTATTCATAGCTTTTAAATAAGTCGTTAAGAATCTGGATATCACAAGCTAAAAGTTATAGGCAAAAAATGACCTTTTTTTGGCATTACGTTAATGCGAAACTGTCAACTACTTGAACTTGAATTCAATGATTTCTTGCAGCGTATTGTGCTTACAAAACATTTATATGCAGAAATATTTCTACAAATTTTTTATTTCTAATATAATTTGGAATTTGATGTAAAACTTCTAATTTTGGCACTTGACAGCTGCCAACTAGCTGAAAAATTAACAAAAAAATCAGTTAACTAAAATATCTGCATGTATCATTATTATTTATTATGATTAACACCAAACTTCTGTGAAAATTGTGAAAACCGCAGTTTTCCATTTGTCGTTTTGGTTATTCATTTTTCCGAGGCGCGGAAAAAACCCCTACCGCCAATTTTGGTGGAAATTGATTGACTTAGTTTATCTAGTTATTCAATTTGTATAATAATTGTTTATAACTAATTACAGGCTAATTACCACACAACCAAACTTTCTTAGCAATTTGTGAAAAGTTTTAAGTCGAATAAGTCATTCTCGAATTATTTTTCGATATCATGAAAATTTATAATTCATTTATTGGGTTGACTGGAAAAAACACGGTTTTAAAATCCACTTAAAAATAAAATACTTTACCTGAGTTAAATCGTTGTAGAATTTAGTGCCTTCTTGTAAATTATTGAGTAAATCTCTAAAAGCGTCGTGAGCAGAAGCCAAAGAGCACATCATTTGTTCTCTTCCACCGGCAGTTGAACCTCTTTCAGATACAAATTGGGAATGGGCTTGCTAGAAATTAAAATTACAATAAAAAATAGAAAAACATTGATGTTTACTTCCTACAACTTAGCATACCAATAAAGAATTTAACGTAGTTCATTCGCAACAGTCGGATACAAAAGTGTCGCTTTATAGTAAGTTCCAAAATTAGTGGTTTCAATGCTTGAAAATATTATTTTCACTAGCGACAGTCGTAGACAAAAGTATCACCTCAATGCTTGAAAATATTTTTGTTGGAGACTGTACACGTCACATGTAAGCTTATATCCATATTATAAACACTGTCATACATAGTGATGTGGGCCGGGTAAATACCCAGTGGGTAGGTAAATATAAATTGGGTATTTACGCCAGGCCTGGGTAAATACCCAAAAACTGGGTATTTATAATTTTTATTAAAGTTAGAGAAGATTGAGATGTTTTTTTGCAACTATTACCCTATAAGGATAGTAAAATGATGATAAAATGTGTTAAAAAAAATTTCATATGGTCACTACTAGCAGCTACTATAATCGCCATAAATACCCAGGTCTGAGTATAAAGCATAATCGGCATGAATACCCTGGTCGCATGGTTGCACTGGTCCTGACTACTTATGATTTTTTAATTTCTATGATAGATAGATGAATTTATTTTATTGAAAGTGAAGAAAAATGATTTGTAAAGTAATAATTATTATTTAGAAAGACAGGAAAATTTAACCTAGTAGTGGCCTATGGCCTATGTGTAAACAACTTAAGAAAATAATTAAAATTCAATCTGTAGGATGGCAGGATTTAATAATATTTTTGTTCTAGATCTTTTGTTGGTATCAATGGTATTAAAATGAAAAAACTAATTTCATAAACTTGTGATAGAAAACATTTGAATCTATAGCACAATAAATCTTTCAAAATTATGTAAGTTAGACCATAGATTCAGAATAACTTCAAATATGAATATGAATATTTCTGTAGAATTTCTCTTTTTAAGCCATGTTCCTCTTTGTAGTTTTTCAGCACAGTGGTTGTAACTTGTAACAAGCACATGATAACATTTCAAGGTAATTTGAAAAATATTTAATAACAATAACATTATAAATAGTTTTAACTGTTTTGGAGTATTCTCAAATGTTATATACAATCATTTATTGCTAATAAAACTATTCATGGCAAGTTCAACTGTTTTTATTGCATCATAAATGCATCATAAATAGCCACAGCCTTTTTTAATATACTATTTTTTAGTAAGTTAAATTTAACTGATGTTACTCGATTTAAGACACGAAACCCAATGCGTATTTAGAAACTTTATGTATTATTTAAAAAAAAGTGCTAAATCATTAAATAAAAGGTACTAGCAAAGCTTCAAGTTAGTGTAAAAGGTGTTATAGACTATCCTAATTTATCATGTAATGATAACAATAACATATTTAGGGGTAAATATAAATGAATTTCAATCGATTTCATAAATACCCAAAATACCCGGGTATTTATGGATTTTGGGTATTTACCCCGAGTTTTAAATACCCGGGTATTTTACATCACTAGACTCATACAGCAATAAAAATCTTTGTCTTTTTAACAAATCGGTGAAACAATTCAGGTTTTTTTTTAAATATCATAAGAGCAGTTTTGGAGATATTCTTTTCATACATGACAGAATTCGACAATGTTAACTATGTACATTTTAACTGAGCAAATAAAATGGGACACTGAAAAACTAAAGGATAGTCAGGTAAATAGAAAATACGTAGAGCTTGAAACTTACTTGACATTAGAAGAAACATGAGAAAGTAAAAATTATACTACATAATATCTTTTTTGCGCGATCGATCTTTTTTGTTTATTTACAGCATCGGTTGTCAGGACGGTAGGTTGTGTTTACTGGTTTCTAAGTCTAACACGTCGGTAAGTAAATTACTTATCGACGTCTTGGCCCTACATACATTTGAGTGGTCCTAAATAATATATTTCATCATTCATTACACAAAAGGAACAAAAAAAATGAGAAAATGTATATTTTTTTAATGAACAGAACAATATAAAAAGTAATAAATAGCATGAAAACAAATTCACCAAAATGCAAATTATATTTTAAACTGATCGAGAAGTATGAATGTCACTTTTGTCATTTCGTTCATTCCGAAAAAATTCAAATGATTTTATTCGAAATTCGAATATTTCAATACGATTGCGCAAAAAATGGTATGAGCATCTCGAACGTTAAGGGTAAACAACCCTTACCGTTCTTAATACTTAATATACTATTTTGCGCGATCGTATTGAAATATTTGAATTTCGAATAAAATCATTTGAATTTTTTCGGAATGAACGAAATGACAAAAGTGACATTCATACTTCTCGATCAGTTTAAAATATAATTTGCATTTTGCTGAATTTTTTTTAATGCTATTTATTACTTTTTATATTGTTCTTTTTGGTTCTGTTCATTGAAAAAATATAAATCTTATTTTTTTTTGTTCCTTTTGTGTAATGAATGAAGTATTATATTTTTTGCGCGATCGATCTATTTGTTTATTTACAGCATCGGTTGTCAGGACGGTAGGTTGTGTTTACTGGTATTCAAGTCTAACACGTCGGTAAGTGATTTATTTACCGTTCAGACGTCGGTAAGTGAATTACTTACCGACGTCTAATGGCCGTTTGCACCAATTGATATTTAAGTAGACTTAAAGTTAAGTGGCGCTTTGAGAAAGTTTTGTTTTGCATCATGAACAACTGGTCATTTTAAGCTGCACCTAGCTTAGAAAATCGCTCGCTTATTCTCCACTTATCTTCAAAGTGGAGATTTAAAACCTAACATTCTTGTGTTTTCATTGACATATGTGTCAATTATTTTTCTGTTTTCGGGTTTTCGTTTTCCGTCTTCCAATTTTAAGTGTGTTTATTTCATTTTTCAAGAGGGATGTTCACGGAGGATGATTTTGGAAGTATTGGATATTCTTGAAAATTGATTTCCAAGAAGAAGGTACAACCGTAAAGGATGAAAAAACCTTTTTCCCAAGGTTTCGCTTGATCAAGCCAACTGCTTTACAGCTCGTAGAATTGCTAGAAGATTCTTTGGAGCATTTTTACTGTGTTTTCCATTATAAACAATTTTCTTATTTAAAAAAACAAGAATAAAATCCTTTGATTTTCAAAGAATTGACTTTTAACAGCATTTAATACGTTATTTCAAACCACAAAAACGAAAAGTCACGAAAAACCATAGAGAAATAAATAAAACTCAACTTAAATAGCGAGGTTGACAAATGTATTGAACACTTAGCTAAGAAGCAGAGCAAAAACATTGGTGTAACTGAACTTTAACTAAGCGACCCTTAAATTTTGAACTCGCCATAGCTATTCTAAGCTTGCTTATGCTTCTATTGGTGCAAACGGCCATTAGTACTACATGTATGTATGTATGTATGTGTGATTTTTGGGGTGACATTCACTGAGACCTAAAAGGTCTATTGTGCCCCCTTACTTCTACTCAGTTTCTGAGGAGAGTCTCAAAAACTAGTAGTTCCTTTAGTCCTATTTCCCGGAGGAATTTTAGGATGTCTGCAGGCTTCAACTTAGGCAAATGTTCCTCTTCTATCCAGTAATCTCCCAGGTGCTGTGCTCTAGGATTCTGGAGTGCTGTGCAGTTGGAAAGTATGTGGATGGAGGTTTCTTCTTCCATTCCACAAAATCTGCATTCTTCTTCCTCCACTATTTTGAGCTTTTTCAGGTGCCCATTCAGGCGACAATGTCCCGTTAGGATCCCTGTCAAAACTCTTAGCGCAGTTTTACTTTGACTTATGCATTCTTTTGATCTCAACAGGTTGTTGTCACCCAGAAGAGTCTTTGATTGTATAAGCCCTACTAGATCTTTCCAATGGTCAGATCTTCTCTTTTTCTCGGCTTTACTTATTTCTTCCAATATTACATTGGAGCTGATTCCGCAAAAGGGTTCGGGCCCCCAGAAAGGTATTTCAGTCCCCCTCTTTGCTAGTTCATCTGCTATATCATTTCCTTCTATTCCAGTGTGTCCTGGAATCCATAGTAAGGTGACTATGTTGTTCTCGCCTAGTTCATTGAGTTTGTCTAGGCATTCCCACACCATTTTGGAACTGATTACACAAGAGCTCAGTGCCTTAATGGCTGCTTGACTATCCGACATTATGATAATCCTTTGTCTTCTGTATCCTTTATCAATATTGAACTGGGCGCACTTTCTTATGGCGTGGATTTCCGCTTGAAAGATACTTGGGGTTTTTCCCAAGCTTTCAGAGTGTTTGGTTCCTGGCCCGAACACTCCTATCCCAGTTCCTTCTATTGCTTTTGAGCCGTCTGTGTACCATTGGATGGCATTCTTTCCAAGTCTGGTAATGGTATTTGGATCCCATTCCTTCTTGTTGCTCATTTCCGTAACGAATTTCTTTGAAAAGTTATATTTTTTCATCATACCGTCTTGTGGCATGTCCCAGGTTGTCTGATTTCTAAGAAGTGAGGAGGTGTTTTTTTTAATGATTCCCTCTCTACTTAGTCTGTATCTTGTTCTTTCTGCAACACTTTCCACCACCATATGTAAAGGGGTGAGGTTGAGAATCACTTCCATGGCCGCCGTTGGGCATGTTCTCATTGCTCCTGTAATGCATATACAGGCTAGTCTTTGAATTTTGGAGAGGTTTTCTCTCGTCGTCAATAGGCTAGTTCTACTACACCAGGCAATGGCTCCATAAGTGATGATTGGTCTCACTATGGCAGTGTACATCCAGCTTAGGATTTTTGGGTTACAGCCCCAGTTTGCTCCTGCCAGATTTCTGCACACCATTATAGCCATTTTTGCCTTGTATGTAATCTCCTTTTCGTGTTTGTTCCACAGGAGTTTACTGTCTAAAGTTAAACCTAGTTACTTGACTTCTTGTCTCCATTCAATCTCGTTCCCATCAAGTTTTATGGTTTTGAGGTTGAGTTTTCTTTTCTTAGTGAAGGCTATCAGGATGGTTTTAGTGGGGTTTAATTAGCCCTACATACATTTAAGTGGTCCTAAATAATATATTACTTCATTCATTACACAAAAGGAACAACAAAAAATAAGATTTATATTTTTTTTATGAACAGAACCGAACAATATAAAAAGTAATAAATAAAAAACAATTTTACCAAAATGCAAATTATATTTCAAACTGATCGAGAAGTATAAATCAGGGTAGGGGATCTTTGAAGCAGTATAAATGTCACTTTTGACATTTCGTTCATTTCGAAGAAATTTAAATTATTTTATTTCAAATTTATTTCAATACGATCGTGCAAAAAATGGTATAAGCATCTCGAACGTTAAGGGTAATACCGGTCTCCAGCAAAATTAGAGGCTGAGCGTAGCGAAGCCTCCAATTTTGCTGGACATTGCTGTCGAACGGTAAACAACCATTACCGTTCTTAATACTTAAGGCTCCGTTATTAGCCACTACACGGTAAAATAATGAACCTCAGCTTCCAGTGAAAACCACAAGATGGGGAGAGGATATGGTTTTATCCAAAATTTGGATCATATATTCTCGGAACTGGTAATTTAGTTGACCAAACAATTGGTCAATGGTTGATTACCATTATAATCTTGAATAAATACTTGATCAACCGTGTACCGGACAAATAATCACGTGTCGCTCCCCACTGATCCCCATTTCCCATGCCAGTTTGTATCATTCGATACAATACCAAGTGATATATTTATTGAGATGTTATAGTTTTCGATTTAATTTACATTTCTTATCTGTTAACCAGAGGTAACGAGGCAACGAGGGTGAATTATTATCTGATTTGTTGTTGATACGTTGTGACCCTATTTATTATAAAATTTGTATCTCTATTATTTTTCCGTCTTATTTCGATTATTTTTTATACAGTGTGGAAACCACTTATGGAATAAAATTCTTTATGTCAATATTTTAGAAAATTATAAAAAATGCCGAGACACGTCAACTTTTGAATTGAGTTGTGCGTTATGTAAACATAAATGTAAATGTACAGGGTGACTCACGCAAGTATGCCATAGTCGGTGTTTTTTTTAATGAAACACCCTGTATATTTGCATATTTTTGAAATCCTCTTAATGAACCGATTCCAACAAACTAAATAATGTATGGTCAATTATGAATTATACAGGGTGAAATTTTTATTTTTACAGTTATCAAACACATACATAAAATACCTGATGTATTTGATTTTAATACGTTAAAATAAATGCTCAAAATGTTCTCCACCTAGTTGTTGGCAATAGCACAGTCTCCTATAGAACTCCTTAACTTCGTTTAAAGTTTGAGGTGAAATATTCCGTATTTCTGTAGTTATCCTGTCTTTGAAGTCTACAATGCTAGTTGGTTGTGTTGCATATACTTTGTTCTTGAGATAACCCCACAGGAAAAAAATTTAACGGCGTAAGGTCTGGCGATCTAGCTGGCCACTCATAGTACCTCTTCGTCCAATCCATTTATTGGGGAAGATTTTACTTTTCCAGTATAAACTGTCAACACATCAACAACTGACAGAATAGAAAACAATCCACATTATTTACCGATTTAAAACAATCCACATTATTTACCGATTTTGTCTAATTATTGGCGTTTTTAGGCAATTTTTAGGTATTTATGATAAAATACATGGGCGTAGCAGGTTTTGTTTAATATACAAATACGTCTAATAATTAGTTAGTTTAAATTTTTGATAAATTCATATTTAGCTAATTTTAAAAAGTACCAATATTTCAAGTGTAATAAATTATTAATTTTGAAATTTCACCCTGTAAGATCCATAATTGACCATACATTATTTAGTTTTTTGGAATCGGTTCATTAAAAAGAAAACACCGACTATGGCATACTTGCGTGAGTCACCCTGTACATTTACATTTATGTTTACATAACGCACAACTCAATTCAAAAGTTGACGTGTCTCGGCATATTTTATAATTTTCTAAAATAATGACATAAAGAATTTTATTCCATAAGTGGTTTCCACACTGTATATAAATTTTGTATTAGCTTTTTTTCCTCCGTGTGTACGTCATGTTTGTTTTACGTTTTTAAAACCACAGGTAACTCTATCCTATCCTAGACTGGAACGAAAACAAGAACACTGTTGCCAGCTACTGCCTAAATTATTTACCAGATCTTAGCCTAAATACCGAGAATATTAAAAAACCATGACAAATCCTTTAATTTTACTCAAACCTACAAAATCAAACAACATTCAATTGAATATATAAATAAATGAAATCACTTTTAAACATCTAACTTAGTTTATTGTGATTTATTATTATAAAGAGAAGTTATAATGCGAGATCTTTGATTGTCTATATGAAAAACGCTTTGAAGTCGTTCGTGTTTAACTAATACTTTCGCTATTAAAAGTTAACAAGCCAATATTATTGCATTACACACGTTGTACCAGTGTATATTTAGATTATCGAGAGTACGAAATCTGATACAATTGTACCCGTTCTGGCAACACTGGATTGGAAAATTAGAGTCTCATATCGGAAACTATCCTCTCGATATATACCTATCACTCGAATGATACTGATTCAGTCAGCTCCCTCTGATGCCAAATCGGTTCAACCAAATAAGACAGAGTTTTTGGCTACCATATTTGAATTACGGCGCTAATTATGCCGCTTTTATTTCATTCAGTTCTTGATAAAATAAAAATATTTTCGCTGCATTGTCACACATTTGACTATAAAATACTGTTATGAAGGATGTGTCACCTTTATATCATTTCAATCTTCATTGCCCAAAATTGGGGATATTTGACAACGTCTGTTGAATTTATTACTAACAAGAAACCCATATAAATTATGATGCACATTACCTTAACAGTTTGGCAATCGATATAACACCTTATGTCTCATCTAAAATTATTAATAAAAATTAACTGAATGAAAAACGTAAGCCATGTTTTTACGGTCATATTTTCATTCAATAACGGGCCCTTAATATACTATTATATGATGGCACAATCCGTTTACTACTAGGATTTTTGTCAAAAATACATTAACAAGAATATATTTCTATTTGAACACCTCAGGTATACTTACTTGTATATTTTGAACCAAAGGTCCTTGTTTCTCAACGCTTTCTGCTACTTGTTTTTGAAGAGACCCATATGTTCTACCGAGATTTTCAAATGAAATAGCTGCTTCATTTATAACTCCATCTTTAGCTAAAGCGCCGAGGAAAGTGTCTTTCATGTCAGTTGCCGGGTTTTTAAGATCATCTTCTATCGCTACTCTTTCAGCTTTTATAGTTTCCACCTAAGCAATTTAAATATTAGATCTTGCTTACTTCAAAAAAGAAAATTATAAATACCTCTTCCATTAGTTGTTTCAAAGTTTGAACAGCTGAAGAATTACCCACACTTCCACCATTTCCACTTGGTAATGCACTTTGTATAGCTCCTGGTCCATTGCTCAACAGTTCAATACCTAAGGGAGTATAATTTTGAAAAAAATATAGTTTTATCTGTTATGGTTGAAATAATACCTTTCTTGCTGTGCGTCATCGATTGTTAATGTCCTTCTAACACATTACGTGAAATGAAATGGAAAAAAGGCAGGTCTGTGATTAATCCTTATCAAAATATCACAGTAATGAACCGTTTGAAGGTATTACAAACATTAACTAATCAGACTTACAAAAATTTGATTGGTTTAGATTACGCGCAACTGCAACCTATCAATCGGGAGTTCAAAATATTATGAAGGCGTTCCTTTCGTAGCGGCAGTGTGTCTTACGTATTTTTCTACTGTCACACTGACAGTTCTTGTCAGGTGTGTACTTTGTTGCTTACGGTCTATTATTATTTATGAAATCTTATTGTTTTATTTATATGAATAATACAAAAATATGCATGAATACACGGAAAAACATCAGTATTTTGAAAGTTCTCAAGTATTTTCAGTTAGAAAAAGAAGCTGGTAATTATTAATTGCATAGCCTTTTCGAATTTGGCTAAATACAATCCTGATGATGTTATTCATCAAATTTAAGGTTAGCTATATGTCAAAATAGCAAATAAAATAAACGACATGCCGAAAACCCGGATATACGTCACAATCGATGACGCACAACAAGAAGGGTATTATTTCAACCATAACTTTATTTGTAAACTTTGGTCTAAATATATATTTTTCGACTGATTGCTGCAAGTATTTTAGGTCTTCCAAACAACCAAATTATCTGAATGCGGCATTAAAATATAGATTTTTTATTTGCATGCATCAGCGTGTTTAAGTAAAACTTTTAAAAACGCGATTTTTAAACC
>CAJUYH010003513.1:0-31987 GCA_910591685.1 Galerucella tenella | reverse complement strand
TTAAGACTGCAAAATTTTGTTATCAAATTTTTATTAAGGTCCATTCAATTAAAAAAAGAATGAATAATATACCACAAGGAATATACAGAAGATGTTTTAAGATATTCAATTTTATGTTAGGTTTCATTGATTGTTTCAAAGAATATCTATTTTTCATATCCTGGTTCGCAAATTTAATTGTAAAATAAATCCGCAGCCTAATATATAGGTTTAAAAAATATTTATGAGGAAACTCTTAACAAGGATGTGTAAACAGTAAATTTTCTTATAAATTTCTAAGGATCGCTCCAACGTTCTCGTGACAACTAATTTTATTAAAATGTTCAACAAACATTATTTCTAGTTGTTTTACATATTCTACAATATTACTAGCTAGGAGGTACATTCAGACCTCCATAGTTTTTAGAAGTCGAATACGCTTCATGCTCTAAAAATACAGCCGCTTCTTTTGGTAATGTTTTTTCATCATTATACTTTGTGCAAGCACTACAAGAGTCTTGCAGCAAACATTTCCTTAATATATAGCCAGAAATGTAAACTATAGCATTGCCATCCGTACTTGAAATATTTCTATAGTCGCATGTGAAAACTGTTAGAGCTATTATTTGTCAATATAGGTTCATCGATATTTTTATATTCTTCTAGCATATCAGGAGTTACATTGAGCAAAACTGTATTAATATCTTTAATACAATTGGCACCCTCAACCTCATTAAAATATTTTAGAGAAAATAATTTCTTGAATGCCCTACAAAATTGAATTGGGGTTGGATTTCTCGAGTTTCCGCAACAATTTCTTACCAGACCAAAAAAATTTTCAATGCAATCCTGATTCAGGTTCCTTGTTAAAAGAAATGAATAATTCCTGCATTTTAAGGTTTCCCATAAAGACAGAGCAGAGGTAATAGTAATTTTCCAGCCATTTATAAAGTGCATAGTATTGTTTATACATTTATTCACGTATGTTGCCTTTCCATTATTCTGTTTGCAGAACCAAACACAAAACACTAAGTACGTAAATGTTTATTTTATTTCTAAAGGAAAATTCGATCTCTCAAAAAGACAACTGGTATATTTTTTTACATATCCCTAGCGGACAACCTGTTTATGCATATCGCGCGTGGGAGACTTACGGTGCTCTATACATAGTAGCATCCGATATTCGAGCGAGATAGGCATAACGAGGGGAGGAGCTTAGAGTGATCCTTCTTGTCTTGTTAATGTTCGTTGATTGCAGCTAGCGCTTCAGGTGGATGGGTTTGAAACCGAAGCCGTTGGGCTACGACAAAATATCGCAGGGATACCAGAACACGAAGATCATAAGCACAACATAAACACGGATGGAATAGCGCAATATAGAAGACAAACATGGCCATAAGAGTATGGGTGGCTCAGAACTCTGTCAAATAGTGGGTAGAGTCGCCAGGACAAAGACAGGCGACACAGTTCTTTAGAGATATAGGGATAAAGCAAACATTTACCGCAGACCTAAAAAACAATGGCAGGATAACAGTCAAAGCCGTAATTGGTATGTTAATAGGGTAATGTAACGCATGTGCAGAGGAGAAAACTACATAAAAATTTCTCTAGATTCAGAGAACCAAAATAGAACTGGAAAAGTCGCAATAAAATAATCCGATTTTTTTTATACTGAAACTACTATTTTAACAAGTCAAAAGAAAGTTTCTATATTCTGACCAGCCCTGTATTTGAAATACTGTTGCATGATATCATGTGACCTAATTCAAAAGGAAAAAAAATACACTACGTCCAACCTTCACAAGAAATTGCAGCGTTAAACTGAACAGTAAATTGACAGATAAAAATGAGTGTATTATCATTTGTATTTCCGATTTCCAATCAATTGAAGCGTTCCACACGAAATGAATTGTTATTACCGTTATTTATATAGTGCGGTTCTAGATTCTGAGTAAATTACAGACAAATCAATGCGCCATCGAGAATTGCCCGCGCAATTAGTATCGATAGAATCGTATTCGATTGTCCGCTACTACTTAGAATTAACTGTGATTACATGCAGTGTTTCAATGGCATTTGTATTCAGTTTGCTTCGAATATATTTACAAGTTGATTCTCGACAGATTACATACCTACACACTAAATGGACAGAAACATGTGTATTATTATTTGTAGTACTAGCAAACTACTTATACAGTGTGGAAACCACTTATGGAATAAAATTATTTATGTCATTATTTTAGAAAATTATGAAAAATGCCGAGACACGTCAACTTTTGAATTGAGTTGTGCGTTATGTAAACATAAATGTAAATGTACAGGGTGATTCACGCAAGTATGCCATAGTCGGTGTTATTTTTTTTAATGTAACACCCTGTATATTTGCATATTTTTGAAATTTTATATGAAGAGACCTCAGGCTCAGCGGTCCTTTCACCAGGCCTCTCACAAAGAGATCCTTCCTTGGATGCTCTAGTACTAGGAGGCTATATCTCTAATGAGATAATGCTTCACAATCGAAAATAATGTGAGAGGCTGTTTCCTCCTCTTCCATGCACAACCGATTTATAGGTTCCTCCCTATACAGTATGGGAAACTTTTTTATTATTGGTTTTAGGAAAAAAAGTTATTCTTCATAAAAAGTTCTGCATTATATAAAACCTTGAATGCAATCATTAGATATTTCTTATTTTGAGCCGTATACGAGGTTTGTCAAAAAATATTAATCTTACTAAAGAGTAAAGTACCTTTATTTTTTACAATACAGAAAAATTGTAAGAAGTAAAGTTGTTTAAAATTAAAAGTTATGTTCAAATATGAAATTACAGCTATTTAACATGAAAATTAAGATTTGGTGATTATTTACTATTCATTCCGTATTAATTATTCTGGCTTGGTACAATTTAATGTAATCTAGGATGCTCTGTCATGAAGTATTTGACAGTGAATGTCAGAATGGGTTAGTTATTATAAAATTACAGTAAAAATGGCAGCTTTACTGACTTGTGAAGAAAAAATAGAAATAGTTTTAATTGTTGGAGAAAATTACAATACACATAGAGAGGCAGCAAATATTTTCAACAACAGACATCCCCATAGAAGCATCGGGTATTCAACAGTTACCAAAATAATGAAGAAATTCAAGACCAGTGGAAGTGTTGATAATAAGTTTAATAATAAACGCATAAAACGGGTTGCCAATGAAGACACTGAGTTGGAAGTGATGCTTTCTGTCGTCGAGGAACCAAAAATCGGATTACGCAAAAGGGCTTCTCTAATCACAAATACTTCGGTAAAAAAAGATACAGTGGCAAATATTTTAAAACGTTATAAATATCATGCATACAAACCTCAATTCGTACACACATTACTACTAAGGGATTACGATGTTCGATTTGAATTCTGCGCTTTGATCCAAGGAAAGTTGGAAGAAGACCCGTTTTTCGCAAGAAGTATAATTTTTTCCGATGAAGCCACATTTTCATCCAACGGAACCGTCTCATCACAAAATTGTCGCTGGTGGTCCAACAGTAATCCAAATTTTGTAATAAAAAGTCGTAGCCAATATTCGTTTAAAACGAACGTATGGTGTGGGGTTTACAAAAATAAATTAATTGGACCATTTTTTTATCGACAATCGTTAAATGCCGCACGTTACTTACAATTATTAGAAAATCGAGTAAGTGATTTTTTGCACGAACTTCCGTTAGAAGAACGTATGAAAATTTGGTTCCAACAAGACGGTGCCTCCATCCATAGTACCGTAAACGTTAGAGAACTGCTTGAAAATATGTTTAATGGAAAGGTGATTCACAGGCATTCAGCTATTTTTTGGCCTCCCAGGTCTCCTGATTTAACTCCACTTGACTTTTTTTTATGGGGTTACTTAAAACAGCAGGTTTATCAGCGAGGACCATTTGATGATGTAGACCATTTGGAAAGGATTATTTCTGAGGAATGCCAAAAAATTACACCAAATATTATACGGAAAATAATAAAAGAGTTTCAGACAAGAACAATTACATGTTTAGAAAGAGAAGGTGGATATGTCGAAGCTTTAGTAGTTTAAATTAAAATTTAATTATGTTTGTTAGTTATAAATAGATTTTTGTTTAGGTACATAATATTCTTTGTGTGGATTCTCCTATTTCTAAGATAAATAATTATAATGCAGCAGGTATTTAAATGCAAGATTGTCCAAACACATTAACAAATAGAAAAGTTTTCATATTTTTAACAGATGAGAGGGATAAAGTCAGTATTGAAATTTACGATTACAAATACTTACTTTATAATGTAAAACGTAAATAATCACGAAATCTTAATTTTCATGCTAAATAGCTGTAATTGCATATTTGAATATTACTTTTAATTTTAAACAACTTTACTTCTTACAATTTTACTGTATTGTAAAAAATAAAGGTACTTTACTCTTGAGTAGATTAATATTTTTTGACAAACCTCGTATACGGCTCAAAATAAGAAATATCTAATGATTGCATTTTGGGTTTTAGATAATGCAGAACTTTTTTTGAAGAATAACTTTTTTTCCTAAAACCCATAATAAAAAAGTTTCCCATATGAGTCCAACTTAAGTAGACACACTGTATATGTCGATTGTGTGCTACAGTGACTTGTGAGTAAACCCGTTACTATCCTTATCTGGCCCCTGCTAAGGTTAAATAATTCATTAGTCAGCTACTCCGAGGGTTTTTTGACCAGAAGTTTGCTGTGTTCCTGTTTTCGCACGTGTCTTCAGTACGACTGATGTTTAGTTTGAGCCCACTGAGATATACAACCACGTGCAGCAGTTTTTGATATCCCAAATACTGATTCAGGATCAGTGAATGCATTTTCAGACCCTATAGCTTTGCAAGGATGTCAGCCTTTTCATTGCAGTGCCCTTGTGCCCTGGTACCAACTTAAGAGTTATTCTATTGTTTTGCCAAACAAACACTTAATACCTGGACAGCAAAAAGAGCTTTAGACTTCTGGCATAATTTACCAGGATTGCTTCATTCAAAGGCTTTTATACACCCTTCGAAGAATGTCTACAAACAAATGTTAGACTATAGCAGGCATGACCTACGTTGTCTAACATGCCTTTTAACACCACTATCATCTGACTCATCATATGTTAAAACTTTGACTGTCAGAAGATCCAACTTGCCGTGTTTGTCTGGAAGATGATGAAACAGCAGAGCATATAATTTGTGCCTGCCCCGCCGCGGCCCGAATCAGGTATCTGATGTTTGGCAGGGTCTCTCTCTCGCCCACGGACCTGAAATATCATATTATTAAGCAGCTGAATTTGTTTGGTGAAAACTGAATACGTGTGAGCCACAATGACTCTTGCGAGTCGCAGTGGAGGGCTTTATAGACCCACTCACCACACACCTAACTTAACCTACTTTATTGTGGTTAGATAGGGTTGGTAGTTTTTGTTATCAATCCTAGACCAGTCTAGATCTGATCTGAGGCCATGGTGAAGATTTTAGTGCTGCCTGACTATCAGAGAGTATAAGGATCTTTTGGCATCTATACCCTCTTTCGATATTCAATAGCAAACACGTAAATTTCTGCCTGGAATACAGATGCAAGATTCCCCAACGATGCATGGATATTGCGTCTGGGTCTAGCGCCACGGACTCCAGCTTCTGTTCCAATGTCAGTCTTAGATCCGTCTGTGTACCACACCAACGTTCCTTCCTGACTGC
This sequence comes from Galerucella tenella, assembly GCA_910591685.1. NCBI lineage: Eukaryota > Metazoa > Arthropoda > Insecta > Coleoptera > Chrysomelidae > Galerucella > Galerucella tenella. The sequence continues at coordinate 26,291 of CAJUYH010003513.1, read as the reverse complement.
ATGCTTCCAGCACATCCCAGTTTAGCTGGGTTCGGTATGGGCTGGTTAATTACACTTGCTTTAAAAAAAATAAATTCAATTACGAAATACATGTCTTAAAAATAGGAATCAAATTGATTTAATTATACAATTACAATAAAAAAGGAATTATCGAAACTGATAACCCATCGCGTGATATTAGATACAGCCAGATAATAATTTAGGTTTTTGTACAAAATATTTGATAACAAACTTCTTATCGAAAGTGAAAAATTCAATTATAGGTTAATAAAATACAGGGTATCCCAGCCGAGAGTGACCCATTTTAAATGCTTATAACTTTTATACCAGTTGTGTTAGCCACCTGCGGTTTGAGCCATGCCTTTTCTCTTGGCCTAAAGTTTTTTGTAGTTGGTACCAAATTTTGTCTACAATTATACAGTGGGAGTAAAAAAATTGCCTTTTTTCGACATTAAAATTTTCAACTATTTTTAATGGAACACCCTGTATATTGCAACGCCATAATTAGGAGTCGTGTCCAAGGTATCCATATACCAATAAACATCGGACTTGTACCTTGAAGTTTTAGCAGCAAAAAATTAAAATAGTAGTCTGGATATTTTAGCAAACTTATTTTTTATTAGCATATTTAGATGAGTTATTTTCCTTATTTGTAATAAAATGATCTCGACAACAAAAATAATTTTCTTCGTGTATTAGTACAATATGGTACAAAACACGATCTATCTAAATACTGGTTTTATAATAATTTATAAAATTCAGACACAATAGCATAATATACAAATAAAAATAGAAAATAATCCTTCAACCAACCAAATACATACTCTTACCACAGTATATGAACCAACCAGTAGTATATCTTTCATAAATTTCATTCATTAATTGCCAGAGCTTTTGATAACCTTGAACGGATCGTTTTACGATTCATTTTACCATAGGCGTAGGTGCATACGTAAAAAAATGACTTGAACGTGTTAAATGTTTTTTCTCAAATATTGTAGAACAGTAGACTGATGAGTTGATAAAACAATAGTCTTATACAAAATATTTATTGGTTTTTCCATATTACAATTTTCATTTTGTTATGATTTTTAAAATTTTTATTGACAAATCTTAATGTGTAATATAGTCGTATCCTGAAGAAAAGTTTTATTGAATATTTTATTGGAAAATCAACACAAGTACAAGTTGGTTCGGTGAATCTTTTCCCATGCGTCATCATTCATATACAAACGCAATACATCAATACATTAAATTACACGCAGGTCGTAGATTGATGTTTTAATTGGGATGTGGCTAAAATGACGGTGTGCGTTATTTACTATTAAAGCTAGATATTCGTAAATATTTCACAGCCATTTAGCGATTTGCTACCTAAACCTTTAGTTTGAAAAAACTGTTAGTATTCCAGAGTTTTATAGGGTTATTCCGCAAATTTACTTGCATAAGAGTTAGAATTAATAACAATTTCCTCAGTAGAAACTTTGCAAATCAGAATTGCCTTTTTAGTGTTATGGCTGGCAACCATTACTATTGGGCCGTCCCACCCATACGGTTCAACAATGAAAAATAGAAATCTTTTGGGTTGTGAAAATAAATAATAAATATTTTTAATATGTATATGTAAGACTCATAAATATATACAATAAATTTCATTCAATTTTTCTAATAGAATCAGAGCTATCACCAGTATTTATATCTATGGTTAGTGCTAATATCAATTATATTTTGGTCTCGGGCATACCACTTTTCTATAATTTCAAGAGTATGCCTAACACATTTTTCCTAAATTTGTTGATCACATTGTTGCAGTGCCTCTTTCCACATATTTATAACAGAGCTATCTGAATACCCATCTTTACCAATATATTTATTGTAATATGACTTGCAATTTGCCCAAATTAATTCAATAGCGTTGAATTCACAATGATATGGCGATAGTCCCAGCACTTCATGACCATGTTCTCGTAGTAACTCATCAATTTTATACACGTTTCCTTTTCTATTCATTTTTGCAATTTGTAGCAATTCAGGTTTTGTAAGTTTTGTATCAAACTTAATGTTGTTTGTTGTCAACCATGTAACAATCTCATTTTTTGTCGAATTAGTAGAAGGTTGCTATTCTAAAAGAACACATGATATGGAGCATTATCAATAACAATAAGAGATGGGTCTTCTAAGTAGGGAATTAATTGAGTACTTATCCATTTCATATAAATATTTCATTGTTCATTTCTCCATGGTAATCAGCTACTCTAGATTTTGAACAGAATAATAAACTTGCTTCAGAGACAAATCCTTTGGTAGAACCAACATGAACAATTATAAAACGTTTACCATCATAACCATCTGGTTTACGTACACTTTTAGTGCTGTTGTCTTGCCAGGAATGTCCTCCATTTCTTTTTTCTAACTCAAAATACTCCAACACATTTAGAACCAGCTCCTGTGCGTTTTTCCAGGCATACCTGTTCTTAAAAAAATCATTCATAAATAGTTCTGGTCTTTCAGAAAATTAGGTCAATATTTTCAACATTGGTGGAAGCAAAATATGTTTCATACAATTCAGTTTGATGGAATTCTATCTATAACCATGATGAAATGTCAATTCAAGGTTAGTTTTCATTGCGAAGTAAATAAATAATAAGAAGATAAATAATCTTTACTTACCACAATAATTCGAACACTCGGGTGTAAGTAAGTCGTTATAACAACTGTTTTTAATTAAATTTATATGCGAGGGGCAAAAAAATGAGTGAAAATGTGAAATAAAAATGTAAACAAAGTCTTTGGTCTGTCAACGTACAAATTCGCGTTAAACTTATCGCCGACATTCATCATATGGCTATCTCTGTTTGTTATATTATGTTGTAATGGAACAAACGGCTTCATTTCGGGGATTTAGATTCTGTGAGTAGGAAAGAGATGTACTACAAAAAGTACTATGTGAATAATTTCATACATGGGAAGGAAAAGATTCACCGAACGAACTTGTATGTACAAACTCTGTTGTTTGACTAATATTTATAAGTGATTCAACAATATTATTTTCCGTAGCAACTTTCTCAAAATTCATTTGGAATAATGTTTCTAATAATGAGATGTTTTGTACAAAATTTTCATGCGGCATATTCAAGTTTCCAAAAGTATCCTTATTCGTATTTTCATGAGCTCTAAGGTAACAGTATAAAGACGAATCGTCTAAATTCTGATACGCTTGTGAATACGTCTCACATACGCTGCATGTATGAATTTCCGGACATTTTTTAATTCAATAACCACAAAATTGGAATTGGAATAGCCTTTTTTAAAAGAAGTTTTCTTTGATGATGTTGCATAATCATGTCTGGTTCAAAATGAGCACCACATAAACGATGAGTGGGTACTATTGTATAGAGTTTCTATTTTTAGCATCAAGTCAGTCCTATCGCATGCTTCGAGCCAAACTTTAGCTCTGAGACAAAAACAACAAATTAAATCAATGCATGAAACTAAGGCTCATAAATGTAATATGAAGATCAAATAATAAAGTATTATACATTTCGTATGAAAATACAAACAGTTTCTCACCCTTATGAATCCTTTGGAAAACGGTAAAATTTTCCATCACAATTATAATATTTATTGTTACATCCACGAACTAAACACACACTACCCGATTTCTTTTTTTTTAATGGTATCCATTGCAAAAAAATACTTATAAACTATAAAAATAATACCGAAAAGCCGTAAAAATCTAAGCTGTAATAAATAATTTTATTCGCAAATTCACCACTTGCACTTTGGTTGGATCGCAGCACAGCACTGGCCGCCGGATGATTAGTCATCCGAACGACGTTGTAGGTCACAGAGAGCTCGGCAAGTAGAGAGTAAGGACAGCGAGCAGCCGAGTAGGAAGGACGTGTCTTGAATACTCAGAAGCAAGCGAAGCAGATTTTGGGAAAGCGATCGGACGGAGGTTGATTTTTATCAGCCGAACCGGCGAAAGCTAATCAGAAGACGAAAACAGCGTTTTAAACGCAAATAGTGTTTTTTAACACTTATTTTCTATCTATGAAAGTTTTGAAAAATATTTTTATTTTTTAAAGTCCGGATTTGATAGATGTTTTGTATGTTTTAGGACCTGTGGAGGACAGGAACTATTAAGATGCCACCCAAAAAGAAGAACGACAGCCGTGCTAGCAGCCAAGCTAGCAACAGGACAAGGAGGACTATGGAATCAACATCGGACTCGGACAGCGAGGACAACGAGGCAACAAGAGCCATGAAGATAGCAGACAAGGCCGTGCGAGAATGCGAAAGGAAATTGGAAGAAAACACGAGATTCCGGAAAGAAATGGAAATAATGAAGACACTCCAAGATGAAAGGGATCAAGCCGAGACGCAGAGGACAGAATCCCCAAAAGATGAAGAGAATGAAGAAGAGGAGATGGATTTCACGGAAGTGATATCCATCAGACAAATACAAAAGAAAGAAGCCGCCGCCAGAAGGAAAGCCAACGAGGAAGCGATGATGGACGAGGCCATCCGCAAAAACAAGGAAACAACGACGACGCGCCGACCACCACCCGTCATTCTGCGGAGCATCCACCACTGGAGCTCCGTAAGAAAGGAAATCGAGAGAAGAAACATAAAGACGAGGTACATAACAATCCGGGAAAGACTCGGAGTGAAAATACCCTGCGAAGGACCAGAGGACTACAGGAACCTAACGAGGTACCTGAGAGAAGAAAGAAAAGAAGTGGAGTGGTATACGTATATGCCACAAGAAGAAAGGATGGCAAGGATCGTCATCCGAGGATTAACGAACTGCGAGGACACCAAGGAAGTCAAGGAAGAAATCGAAAGACAAGGGGTAAGTATAAAACGACTAACCCAACTTCATTCCAGATTCGGAGAGAGAAGACCGCTGCCCATCTACCTGGTGGAGCTGGAGCCTGAAGAAAAAGAAAAAATCCGGAAAATACAACACATCCAGAACGTGAGGATCAGGTGGGAAGAACAAAGAAGAGGAAGGGGGCCGACGCAGTGCTACAACTGCCAAGGCTTTCACCACGGACAGACGACGTGTAACGTAAACACGAAATGCGTGAAGTGCGGAGGACCACACCGATCCAACGACTGCCCACGACCGAAGACCAAGCCGGCCACCTGCGCAAACTGCCAGGGAGAACACCCGGCAAACTACAAAGGATGCCCAAAAGCCCCAAACAATCAGAAGACAAGGACAACTGCAACAGCGGTGAAGAAGACAGGAGTCAGCTACGCCCAAGCCGCAGCTAACAAGAAAACAACAACGACGACAACAACAAAACAACAGATCCTCGAACAGGTGACAAAGCTATTAGCTCAGCTAATGGCTTAAAGTCACTTGTAAGAGATCGGAAGAAAAGAAGACACACTCTATAAGGGTGTTTTCAGCCAAAATTACCGGCTGAGGACGCACTTTGTAGAGGCAGCGCAAACACACACAACAGAAGACACAGACAAAACGGACGACCGCCGAAGAAATAACCACCGAGGTTACACGGCCAAAGAGAAGACGGCTCGCCCCCAGCTGCTAGCCCTTTTAGCTAGGGACGAGCTGTACGCCGAAACGCGAACTAAGATGATGAGACCCATCGGATTAGATGGGGGGATGTGGTGAAAGTCCTCCCCGGAGATGTACCTCGCTTAGAGAGGAACATCCTGGGTGGGACGGGCTCATCAAGGTTGTGTGTGTGAGAGCTCGGCAGTGTGACGTCACGAGATAACATACTGGTTCGTTCATAATACTGTGCTCTTACTATATTCGTTGTTTCAACAGTGATAGATGTGAAAATAATGTCAACATATTATTTATTTGTCATAAGCTGAAATATAGAACAAGAAACGGAGATCAACGACAACACATTTAGGATACTGACGTATCTGCATTAAAGGTTGCATAGCTTTAGTAAACTTGTGGTTCAATTTTTTTCTTCTGTTAATCATCAGAGAGAATATAAAATGAATTAACCCATTTGCTACTTATTTATATTGTCCAAAAAAATATGTAGTCAAAATTTTAATAAAATCTGCATTAAAAGTTACAAATATTAGCCTCAGATGGTACTAGAGTAGAATAAAAAGCAAATGGGAATTGTTAGAGGTCAAATTATTGGGTAATTATCCTAGACCGTTCTATATGAATAATAAATATATCTTTTAGACGAAACTCAACTATTCAAACCCTATCTTTTCCGGTATAGCGAAGGCTGCATTTAAAATTTGATTACTTTCGGCTTAACGTCGACTTTTATTGCCATTAACTTATCCATGGATAGATCATAAATCTTTAACGAATGTTTCTCATGGGAGTAATAGAAAGAAATAGTAAGTAAACAGTAGGTACTAATAGTTTATTGAATATACAGAGTAAATAAATACTCTGTCACCTTCTAATTTATTAAACTGAATATTTTTTCGTAGGTGTCCTATGGGGACCTGAAATTTAAAAAAAATTCATTGTTCTTGATATCGGTAGCTGGAACGCTAGGATTGTGGTTTGATTTCCCAAAAAAATAACAAAAATAAATATAATCTATGGGTATAAAACGTTTTTAATACTGGTGATAAAATATCGTAAGTCACTGGTATATTTATGAACGGATTCGGTCATGTTTCCTCAACCACTTACCGACGCCGGCCAACTTACGACAGAATTTTTACAAATAAATAATAATTTAGATTCATCCAATGCCATCTCTTGAAATTTAATTATTTTATACTTTGGTTTGATAGAATCTGAATTGGTAAAAGTCTTTTTACAGTTTTTCGTCGAGAGGGAACGGAGAAACGGAACCGAGTACATTATTGAACAATCTGTCACTGGGGTCTCGGCAATACGCTATTTTCACCCAGCGTGGGATTGGATATTAATTTGCAATTTGCCAATCATTTTTATTTGTAGAATTGAAAACGTGCGTCAGAATGCCAGTTGGTGGGTTGCCGGAATTAAAAAACAAAAATAAATTGCTAGCAATATTTCATGATTTTAATGAAAAACAAGACATGTAAAGAAAAATATTTCCATCTAATATGAAAGCTATATATAGAACTGAATTTACTGTTTTGAATCCTTACTTTGTGGAATCTACTCATATTAATGTTATAAATGAAAATAGCTGTTTACAATTAATTCCACTATTTAATAAATACATTTTGTAACTAACTAGAAAACATTATACAGTGTGGAAACCACTTATGGAATAAAGATCTTTATGTCATTATTTTAGAAAATTATAAAAAATGCCGAGACACGTCAACTTTTGAATCGAGTTGTGCGTTATGTAAACATAAATTTAAATGTACAGGGTGATTCATGCAAGTATGCCATAGTCGGTGTTGTTTTTTTTTTAATGAAACACCCCGTATATTTGCTTATTTTTGAAATCCTCTTAATGAATCGATTCCAACAAACTAAATAATGTATGGTCAATTATGAATTATACAGGGTGAAATTTTAAAATTAATAATTTATTACACTTGAAATATTGGTACTTTTTAAATTGGCTAAATATGGATTTATCAAAAATCTAAACTAACTAATTATTAGACGTATTTGTATATTAAACAAAACCTGCTACGCCCAGGAATTTAATCATAAATACCTAAAAATTGCCCAAAAACGCCAATAATTAGACAAAATCGGTAAATAATGTGGATTGTTTTAAATAGGTAAATAATGTGGATTGTTTTCTATTCTGTCAGTCGTTGATGTGTTGACAATTTATACTGAAAAAGTGAAATCTTTGTCAAACACTCTTTCCTTGTAGACAAAACAATGAAATATTTAACTGAGACTCACCGAATTGAGATTTTAATGATGATCGGGTACGGGGATAACTGCAGAAGTCAAGTTGAAGTGGCAAACTTATTTATTCACAGGTATCCCGAATTGGCTAATATTTCACAAAATACTGTGTCTGAAATTCATGCACAATTCAGAGAACTTGGACATGTCAAACCATTGAAAAGAAAAACACACTTCGTTGAAGATGATGTGAAAGTGGATATTTTTTTAAGTGTCGAAGAGAATCCAACTTCAAGTACATGTCAAATGGCCCGAGAAAATAATGTTAGTGATACAACTGTTCTAAGATGTCTTCATAAAGAAAAACTTCATCAATACAAATTAACTTTTGTGCAGGAGTTAACAGAAGACGATCCAGATCGTAGAATGGATTTCTGCGGAAGATTGATGAATAAGCTGAACAGAAATGAGATAGCTCTTGGTACCATTCTTTTTTCTGACGAATCAACATTCACATTGAAAGTGAGACACATACTCAGTACCCTCAAAAGGTGAACGTTTGGGCCGGTATCGTAGGCGTCCATATTATTGGTCCTATATTTATAGATGGAAATTTGACAGCTGAAAAATATTTTAATATGCTTGGAAATGAAGTTATTCCTGCGTTGGCAAACTTATATCCCAACGCAATAGATCCTAGCTTACCGAATGAAAATGTTTGGTTCCAGCAAGACGAGGCAACACCCCATTATGCTTTAATGATAAGAACTTATTTGGATTAAATCTTCCCCAATAAATGGATTGGACGAAGAGGTACTATTGAGTGGTCAGCTAGATCGCCAGACCTTACGCCGTTAGATTTTTTCTGTGTGGTTATCTCAACAACAAAGTATATGCAACACAACCAACTAGCATTGTAGACCTCAAAGACAGGATAACTACAGAAATACGGAATATTTCACCTTAAACTTTAAACAAAGTTAAGGAGGAGTTCTATAGGAGACTGTGCTATTGCCAACAACTAGGTGGAGAACATTTTGGGCATTTATTTTAATGTATTAAAATCAAATACATCAGGTATTTTATGTATGTGTTTAATAACTGTAAAAATAAAAATTTCACTCTGTATAATTCATAATTGACCATACATTATTTAGTTTGTTGAAATCGGTTCATTAAGGGTATTTCAAAAATATGCAAATATACAGGGTGTTTCATTAAAAAAAAAACAACACCGACTATGGCATACTTGCGTGAATCACCCTGTACATTTACATTTATGTTTACATAACGCACAACTCAATTCAAAAGTTGACGTGCTTCGGCATTTTTTATAATTTTCTAAAATAATGACAAAGAATTTTATTTGTGGTTTCCACACTGTAATCTTGATAACTACAAATTTTTGGATAGGTAAAGGTTATGCGTTTTTTATGTGAAAACCATTGGGGAATACAAAATTAAATAAAAAAAGCTTGAAATGCCAGTGTCGTGAGAACTGGGAGGACAAAAGTGACCTATTCTTCCAAATGTACACCATTTGATCAAGAGCTGATACATGTTTTTTCATCAAAATATGCCCTTTTACCTTCAAAAACAACCTGCCAAATATCAAATCAATTTATTGATCCAATTTCAAGTTATAAAACATTTAATTTCTCATAACTTCAACACCCCGTATTTCGAAAAGTAACTAGGTTGGACCCCTACATGCAAACGTTGTAAGTGTCAAATGAAAACACCCTGTATATACATGCTTCCTTCATTTAATCTTCCATCTGTACATTTAATTATCCTAAAGTGACTTCTGTTATTCTGACAAAGGTCTTGGTTGCTTGGGGATTTACTACAAGCAACTGATGAATTAACATTGAAAGGAAATCGATGTTAAGTGGATATTTGACGCCGTTTCACATTACTCCACTTAACTAAATAAGCTTTTTAATGATTTTCAGCTACCAGAAATTCATTCTGTGTGCAGTAATTTGGCGTTGATTTCAATTAAACTGTTCGTAAGACTATCAGTTATATATGAGTAACAAAAATAATATCAAAGTTTTGTTAGTTATTTATGGTTGTAGTAAAGTCCATTTTCCACGTTGCGACAAATCGCAGCGACTTGTTGCTGAGACAAATTACTGCGAGAAGAATTACTATCAGAGTCTCGATAGTTTGTTGCCGCGACTCATCCAAGCATAGGGAAACGTTAACGTTCATTTTTCACGTTGCGTAAAATCGCAGCGACATGTTGCTGGGACAAATCGCTGCGAGAAAAAGTACGATCAGCATATCGATAGTTTGTTGCTGCGACTCATCCAGGCATAGGGAAAACGTAACGTGTTGCCAACTTGATTGACAGTGACAGCAACATTAGAGCGGAGCAGCCGATAGAAATTTTGGGTTGGTGCGACAAAATCCACCAGAAAAGCCCTATGATTGGTCAATAAATAATTTAAAGCGTGTCAGGTCGGTGATAGCTTAACGAACTTTCTTAGTATGGATAGACTCAGCTTTAACAGATAATATCTCGGTGCTTCAAATACACAGTATCCAGATCTTATCACTACCACCCAAAGGGTATTTTTACAAATCATATTTACACTTACCCCTTAATATAGTTGACGACTGATAACTGAAAATTGAATGCCAAAACCAAATAATTTACGTTAAAAATAGTTATTTATGTACCAAGGCAGTAAAGTGATTCTTTATCGGACGAGTCTGAAATTATGAGACGAGCGAAGCGAGAAAAATAACAGGCGAGTCCGATAAAGACACTTTACTGACGTGGTGCATACAAAATTTTATCGCCAACTGCTCAGAATTCAGAATATAAGAAACTGAGGTATATTTAATTGCATTTTATCATGACAAAGTAAACAGCACATATAGAACAAATCTACCTATTATTTATTTTATGTCATACTAGTTCATTATTTTGTTTTTATTGCTTATTTACCAACTATCTAATGTCGTACTTTATGACCGTGCGGGCATGAAGAGACATAATTTTTTGTTCAACTTATTTAATAACCATGTCGTGAGTTTCTTTAGACTTTTTTGCAACATATTTACAGTTGCTTTCTTTGCTTATCAATAATTTCGTCAGAAATTCCAAAATCTTCGTCCATTTTGACTTCTAACTTTGACACAAAATTCATTGTGATATTATGACATTTACGTTTGTCAACATTCACCTATTAATTCAAACCGGATTTTTTAAAACACTGCTTGGTATTGAGATTGGATTGCAATAACGAACTAGTATGACATAAAAGTTTGTATATACCGCAGGCATAAACAGATGTGTATACCCTCGGGCGACTTATAAACCCTCGGGCCGCAGGCCCTCGGCTTTGTGAGACGTCGCCCTCAGGGCATAAACATCTATTTATACCCTTGGTACATAAATAACTATTATGTCATACTAGTTTATTATTGTGTTTTTATTGCTTAGTTCACTTCATGGCCCGCGCGAGCATAAAGAGAAATAATTTTTTGTTCAACTTATTTAATAACCATGTCGTAAGCTTTTTTAGACTTTTTTGGCAACAGATTTACAGTTGCTTTCTTTGCTTTTTCAATAATTTCGTCAGGAATTCCAAAATCTTCGTTCATTTTGACTTCTAACTTTGACACATATAAAATTTATTGTGATATTATGATATTTACGTTTGTCAACATTCACCTATTAATTTAAACCGGATTTTTTAAAACACTGATTTGTATTGTGATTGGATTGCAATAACGAACTGGTATAACATAAAGTTTGTATGTACCGCAGGCATAAACAGATGTGTATACCCTCGGGCGACTTACAAACCCTCGGACAAGAGGCCCTCGGCTTCGTAAGACGTCGCTTTCAGGGCATAAACATCTATTTATACCCTTGGTACATAAATAACTAATATTTAAATTGAAGGTACACCCTGAAGCATCATAAAATTTAATTCCTGAAGTCAAAGAGTTCCAACAATAATTTGTTATAAATAAATCGCAAGAAAACTATTATGAGCCGTAATAGGGAGAAGCGTGACACTGACAGATGATGATTTTCGAGTAATGTAAAAGTCAAAATACTTTACATTCCGCATATGTCACTTTACCTGCCGCAAATGCGGCAGATAAAGTAAAGGAAGGTAAACTGTTTGTTTACTTCCGGAAATCAATTCCGGAATTAATTGATGGCTTTACTGACGGTTGGCGATAAACAATTTTAATTATAAAAAGGTTATCTATGACTGACATAGACATAGCAATGTCAGAGCGTAGTCAATATAAATTTTGGGTTGATACGTCTAAATCTACCAGAAATGTTACCAAATCGCAGCGACTTCTCGCTCGAAAATAGAACAAAAGTTCTAATTCATGCGACCGACGCGTCCAACTAAAAAAAACGCCAAGCTGCATGCAAGTTTCTCGGGTTGCAGCGTCAATTTGCACTGTGAAAAATGGATTATGAGTCTGATTAACCGAGTCGATTCTTGTTAAAGTTCAATTTTCATTTTTTTACGATCCATTAAAAAATAAGGGTAGATAACATTTTCTCTCGAATTGATTAATCGTCAATTCTGATGATACCGGTCAGTGTATCAGAATAGATTTATTAAATTACTGTACTGTTCGTTCTTGATAACTGTATCTATTTTTGAGGTCAAAACTGTATTGATTTTGGTGGAAAATATTTTGATAGAAATAAAACCATTTATAACGATAATTTTCTATATTGCCGAAATATAAATATAGCAACTCACGCAGAATAGGATGGAAAAATAAAGACCGCACAGCAAATGCCGATCAAAAAAAATGATTAATGATTAAACTCAACAAGTAATATAACAAAAATTCTAGTTGGCGTAAAAGCTTTCGTGTATTACAGAGCTATGAAAGCAATTAAAAGTAAAAGCGATGTAATATGAATAGCAAGATAAATCCGAAGGATAATGATGCATTGCCAAGATCTTGTAAAGCTGTGATGTGAAGTTTACGATTATGTTAATAATGATAATTGCATTTCATAGTCGAATTACGGGAAAATTTTATAACGAACTACTCGGTAGTAGCCAGAGAGGGGGTTCAAGGATATAAAACAACTGAAAGTACATACAGGGTGGGGCATCGGAGGATTACATCGTTGTGGTGAGAGAAAGAACTTTATAATTTTGTGTGAGCTAATACAGTCACTGAGGGCACATTTTGAAAATACTTTCGATTCTACAGGGTGTTCCAAAACCAGGTAGCAGCACAAACTTACATTTTTTTTAATGAAACGTTCTAAATTTTGTTCAAGAATCGAAAATATCTCACCGAGAGCGTTACAAAAATATAGCACTCTAATATATTATAACGGTGTTTTACGAAGATATGGCCAATTATTAGCAAAAAAGACCTCTTCTTTAACACTCTGCAAAACAGTAAATTAAAATAAATCAACAGGTCTTTGTATTCAAATGTCATACACATATCATTGGCTGTGCTTAGTATTAATTACTTTTTTCATCTGTGGCTTCTTTAATACAGGGTGAAACAAAACGCAAATCAAGAAATATCTCAAAATTTTTAAATGAATCACCCTAAAAGTCTTTTTACAATTTGTTAGAACAATTAATTATATTTCAAACGATGTAGTACATTTAGGGCATGAGTTGATGGAAAATCGTGAATATTTTATGATAATGGTCAAAACAAGTATTTTACGCACACAAATAAAATGGTATTAAATTTTTACATGCAACCTCTTGTAAATTTTAACATTTCTAAGGCATACATTTTAATCGTAATTTTGGATGCATCTACAATATCTAATCAATGAAATAAAATGTTTGCTAATACCGTAGGTACCTGAAATTACCAAAAATTTCATATTTATTCATGTTTCACTTTCAAGAATTGTTATTATAGGCTTGTTTGAGAATGGGCGTAACATAATCAAGCCATATTTTTGATTATATCAAGTGGGCTACTATCAAAATAGTATCTACTAATAAATGTCAAAGGTGGTTCCAACAAAATGTAGCATCTGTATATCACGTTCGTTATGTGCGTCGGTGGTTAAACAGACATTTTACCGACAGGTGGATAGGATGTGGTGGACCAATTTCGTGGCCTCCTCGATACCTCGATCTCCAGATCTCACACCGATGGAATTTTTTTTATGGAGATACATCAGGCAACTTGTGTATCAAACGGAACCTACTACCAGAGAAGACGTGAAAGAAAAGATTCGTAACGCATTTTCCACAATAACTCCAGCTATGTTGGAAAGAGTAAGATCCTCGTTTTTGGAAAGAATTGTATGGAAGTAAATGGTCGCCATTTTGAACACTTAGCATAAACTACTATACTTTTTTAGAATGTGTAAATGTGAGTGTTCTTATAATGTTGGTTTTCATAATTGTTAAGTTTTTCAAAAATAGAAAAAGTTGGGAAATAAAATACAAGCTTGCATTTTACATAACTAAGATATACTGTTTGTGACGACTTAATTATTTCGTAAAGACTACAAAATGTATAAGTACTATAATGACATCAGCCTACTTACAGTAAACAAAAATACTCCTTCCAACATAATTCCTTCTTTCCTTCCTCTAATGGTAAGAGTAGAAGTCAAAGATATTTTAGATGCATCCAAAATTACAATTAGAATTTATGCCTTAGAAATGTTAAAATTCACAAGATGTTGCATGTAAAAATTTAATACCATTTAATTTGTGTACGTAAAATACTTGTTTTTGACCATTATGATAAAATATCTATGATTTTCCATTAACTCATGCCCTAAGTGTACTACATCGTTTGAAAGTTTATTAATTGTACTAACAAATTGTAAAAAGACTTATAGGGTGATTCATTTAAAATTTTTGAGATTTTGCTTGATTTGCGTTTTGTTTCACCCTGTATTGATGAAGCCACAGAAAAAAAGTAATTAATTCTGAGCACAGCCAATAATGTGTGTATGACATTTGAATACAAAGACCTGTTGATTCATTTTAATTTACTGTTTTGCAGAGTGTTAAAGAGGAGGTCTTTTTTGCTAATAATTGGACATATCTTTGTAAAACACCCTTATAATATATCAGAGTGGTATATTTTTTCAACGCTCTCGGTGAGATCTTTTCGATTCTTGAACAAAATATAGATCGTTTCATTAAAAAAAATGTAAGTTTGTGCTGCTACGTGGTTTTGTAACGCCCTGTAGAATCAATAGTATTTTCAAAATGTGCCCTCGGTAACTGTATTAGCTCACACAAAACTATAAAGTTCAATCTCTCAGCAAATCTATGTAATCCTCCAATGTCAGAAGATTGCCCCACCCTATATAATAACCCTTATAAATATAAGAAAAATATTGAAGATGTGAAAAATACATGCAGAAGAAATCTTTTCGCAGGAATTGGGGGAGTCCTTCTTGGAGAAATGGGACAGTATTAATTATAAGCTAAATACAAAATAACGTTTTGTTATATATCACAGAAACACAAGATATGACAAAATTAGTCTTCTGTTTTTCTTTTTAAATATATCCACAACTTTTTTGCGTGACCTTGCTAATCAGACACTAGCGTCCATGGTGGCAAAAATCAGTATCTACTTTGTGAGGTGAATTAAATATTATATTAGTTACTATACGTTAGTTACTATATATGAAACACCCTGTATATTTGCATATTTTTGAAGTCCCCTTAATGAACCGATTCCAACAAACTGAATAATGTATGGTCAATTATGAATTATACCTACATGGTTAAATTTTTATTTTTACAGTTATTAAACACATACCTAAAATAGCTGATGTATTTGATTTTAATACATTAAAATAAATGCCCAAAATGCTCTCCACCTAGTTGTCTCCTATAGAACTCCTCCTTAACTTTGTGTAAAGTTTGAGGTGAAATATTCCGTATTTCTGTAGTTATCCTGTCTTTGAGGTCTACAATGCTAGTTGGTCGTGTTGCATATACTTATTTGTCCTTGAGATAACCCCACAGAAAAAAATCTAACGCCGTAAGGTCTGGCGATCTAGCTGGCCACTCAATAGTAACTCTTCGTCCAATCCATTTATGGGGGAAGATTTCATCTAAATAAGGCGTTTTTAGGCAATTTTTAGGTTTTTATGATAAAATTCATGGGCGTACCAGGTTTCGTTTAATATACAAATACGTCTAATAATTAGTTAGTTTAGATTTTTGATAAATCCATATTAAGCTAATTTAAAAAAGTACCACTAAGTATTTCAAGTGTAATAAATTATTAATTTTAAAATTTCACCCTGTATAATTCATAATTGACTATACATTACTTAGTTTGTTGGAATCGGTTCATTAAGAGCATTTAAAAAATATGCAAATATATAGGGTGTTTCATTAAAAAAAACACCGACTATGGCATACTTGCGTGAATCTCCCTGTACATTTAAATTTATTTTTACATAACGCACAACTCAATTTAAAATATGACGTGTCTCGGCATTTTTCATAATTTTCTAAAATAGAATAAGTGGTTTCCACACTGTATATATATATATATATATATATATATATATAACTGAAAGATGGGTGTGGAAAAGGTATATATATATATATATATATATATATTACTTATTATAGACAAAGTATTGAAATTTTTTAAATTTCTATGACGTGATGTTGTAAAGTATGTTTATAGGAAGGATTCCAAGACGTGAAACATTTTTAATACAACTATTTAAACATTTTTTCACAATAAAAAAGGTCATAAATCAGAAGATAGTTTTTTTTGTTATTCATAATCGTTGCGAAGCTGTAAATATTATATAGTTTGTACAAAGGTATAATACAGGTAAAAAAATAAACACAACACTAAAATTTACGAACTTCAAGCTAACATTTATTCAAATTGCAAAAAATATGACACTGCCACTTTCATTTCTCGCTCCGTATCGATTTCAAAGCAACATTTACATTTTTATCCAGCTATAATAGAAAAGCATTTTTCGCCTACGAAGTGAATTATGGTGGATTTTGAGCTCAGAAAGAAATTCAGGATTACCGCAAATCTTTCAACAATGTACTCGTTTAGATATTAAATTCCAGGGAGATCTCTTCAACTTTAATGCAAATGTTTTTCTATAGATGATGAATGCTGAGCATAAACACACACAATACACTTCAAATAACGACAATCGTAACATACCAACGCTCTTTTCTGAATTCAAAATATTTTAGGTTATTTCGAATGAACTTTTTTTTTATTCGGTTATTTAACGTCGGTCTATTTCAGCGACTGATACTAATCACCGACGCTGGGAGACTCTACAGCTAACCGAAAATTTTTATCGAACCCTTTAGTGTTCCAACCAATGAGTTGTTTATCGAGCCCAACATCCATGGACTCGGGACCTCGGTTTTCACGTCTCCTCCGAAGGATGGCATATCTACATCATACATCATTGGTATAATGCCTACGAGCTGTGATATGCTACTCCGCTACAGGCTGTACGGACTCTACGACGGTCTTCCCCAGTGGTAACCGCGCTCGACAGTGCTTCACTATAATTATCGCATCAGAGGCGTTCCACTACAGTGCTGGGTCGAAGCTCATATCTAATGAGTTTGTTTTTGCAAAATAACAAGTTTTTAACGACAGTATTAATAAATAGTTACGCCTTCCTCATAAAATGATTTTTTGTACAACTGTCATTAAAAGTGACACTTTTAATGATAGCAAACAATGTTAAAAACGATTGTTTACATAGCAGCGTGTTAAAAATACTTTTAACACTAGTGTTAAAAATATTCTCATTTGTTAGTAATCATAACGTTGGCAACGTCTGCCATTCACAACAATCTTTTGATTATTTGAATACTAAAATGCATTTTGAGTTTATTGTCATTGCAAATTCGCTCGTTTCATTATCAAAATAGGGAAGTTGTACAAAAAACATTGTATGGTATTTGTGTTAAAAGTGATTTTATTTTGTTCGTGAAATTGTTCAATTCGCTCCGCTCATTTCACAAACGTTTTCACTCACAAAGTAAAACCTCACTTTTAACACTCATATCATAAATAACTATTTTTCCGCAAACGTCAAAAAAAGTAGACATTATTAACGTCAATTCATGATGTTGAAGTATGATTTCACAGACGCCACTTTTTTGTACGGCCGTGAGCGGACAAAAAAGTACTTTTTTGTACGCTGACGGCCGTACAAAAAAGTAGAATTTTTAACAGGGAAAATAATTATTAGTTGAACTTTTCAAGCTTTATTAACGATAATAATTATTAATAGTAAAATTACAGTTATTTAAGGTTGCACCGCACATATTTAATGCACTACCTGATTTATTCACTTCCAATTCAAGCGAATTTTGTGCAGAGTTGAAAGAGTTCGTCGACAAAATTTCCCGTGACTCCTTACTTGTTGTTGCTTCTGTTACATCAACGTCGACATAATTTCGCTTATGAGAAGCTGCATTCAGGTACAGTGAAGAAGAATTCGACATCAAGATTTTTTCTGCAGTTTGTTTTTTATTAGACAAAGAGTCTTCAATGTATCCTTCAGCGACAGTGCTCGACCTCCAACCTCCATGCCGTTTCAAACAAGTAATATCAGCTCCTCCATCCACAAGCAAAGTAGCTGAAGTTCTTCTTAACGCATGGCGGGTGTAATCTTTTGAATTCGGTAGTTTTAAATAAGTTGCTACTGTTTTGGGTACGTTACTAATTGTATGAATTCCCATGACCATGCGATAACATTTTCCCTTTTGAAATTTCAAAAAAAAGCGTCGGCTTTCCATAGCTTGTGGACGTAAAGAAGTATATTTTCTGTAAAGATTTATATATTTTTCTCCAATAATTGTGAACGATCGTGGCTTTTTAGATTTACTATCAGGAATCTTTATATGAAAATAAATCTTTTATATCGTCTATTGTCATGTTCACCATTTCATCGCATCTACATGCTCCAGATACGCCCATTATTAGAACAACCTAGAAGTAGTATGTATTTAAAAACTTGATTGTATTTATGCAGGTTAGGATATTATAACTAACCTTAATTCCTAGATATTGCTCATTAGGTGCATTATTTAAAAATTCTTCAAACTGGTCTTTTGTGAATACCTTTGACTTTTTGGGAGTATACCCTTCATTCTGCTTCTTCAGATAAGCACGTAGTTTCATATATTTGCTAATATCTAATCCATGTTTAATATTCAGTAATGATTTTATCATGGAATACTGAGATCACATTGTTGAACTCTTCATTTTTAATTCAGTTGTCATTTCAAAAAAATAAGCTAGTTTCACATTTTCCGAATAGTTTGAAATGTTTTTATCATTGCACCATGTGAGAAATATTTCGTAAGCATGATTATAAACTCTACTTGACTTAGTTGGAATTAAATCATTCGTAGCTGCCTTAGCAATGTCAACAACGTCGGGCGGTGTACAGTTGGGTTCTGAATCCGACATAATATAATCTAAAAGAAAATTTCAGTACACTTTACTACAACAAACGAAATTTTGATGCTCAAGTACTTACCAAAAATGCACAGTCCAATTGTTGCTTTAAATCACTTACAATATTTCTGACATTATAAAATATGAATGAACTGTCAAATTTGTTTTTGACTTGGCAATCACATAACCAGTAACCACGGAAATGTAGTGCGCAGTTTTATAATTATTATTCTCTGAATTTATCAACTTCGTTGCAATCGTTTTGAATTTTTATTTAAATATTAATTAGTTCTATAGTCTGGATGCCGTTTGCGGAAAAAATAGCATGTTTCATTCGGAGCAAAAGCACTTTTTGTGGCTCGTCTGAAATTGTCGGCCTCACTAACGTTCGGCCATCAAAAATTCAGACTCGCCACAAAAAGTTATACTTTTACTCCTAATAAAACAATATACTATTATCTAATTCCGCTATCAAATGTGACACTTTAAGTCACTCCTTGACGTTAGGTAACGTCACATTTTTCATAACCTTATATTTATTATATCAGTTATGAAAAAAAAAACATTATTAAGGACACAGTTATTTAAAGCAAGTCAATTTTCTGGGTGAATACTTCATAGTAACAATACTCTTAACACCATTTGAATCCACTTTAATATTACCATTGTAATTTAAGATTTTATCAAATATTATAAAAGTGCGGAATTAGATAAAACGTTGTACGTAAACACGTTATGGAGAGAGCAACATTGTTCAACTCGCGTAATTTGCAGAACTCGCTGGCGCTCGTTTGGGCGAATATTACGCTTGTTGACAATATCGCTCTTTTCATAACTAGTTACGTAAATAACTATTACCTTATTGATTATCTATCACTTTTATATGGTTTATGTCCGATTTCACCAACCATTTCCTAAAGTTAGGAATTACCTAAATTAGGTTTTGGAATGACAAAATAGAATTTACGTTTCACCATGCGCTAAAAAGCGCCTAAACCTGATAGAAAATACCCAATATTGTCACTATCAAGTAATTCTTAGCGCGTGGTAAAACGAAAATTTCACTTAGCAATTCCAAAATCTGGTTTAGGTATTACCTAACTTTAGGAAATGGTTGGTGAAATTGGGCATTTAGTGGCTTTATAGCCCAAGCAATAAGTGAATTTTCATGACAATAAATATCAGTCAATAGTCGAAGTGATAAGAAAGAACACATGCACGCGCTTGCCAATAGCAATTCATGTGGTTTTATAGCAACAGGCCGATCTAACCAATCGTGTTCATTGGGAGTACGCTGTAATACTATTGAAATTTGGAAAATGTTTACCTCACAACATTCAGTATTAAAAAATATTAATAGACAAAATCCTAATTATCCATCGCATGGCTAAAAAATGTGTTGTATTTGTATTTTATACAGTTTTTTCCGTTTTAAATGTTTATAACAATTTCGTGAACAGCATTTGCGAGTCAAAAATGTATCAGGTCCATGCTTTATAATGAATTTCACATGTTGGCACAGTCTATATTCTACTAGGAGTTTTGTCATAAAAATGTACCTATTGCTTGGCCTTTTGGACGGATATTGCTGACTGAAGTGGTTACTAAATTGACTGAGAACTGCAAGGGACCTTCAAGAGGAACGAGAAGCGCCAGTCTGTGTAGTGCAAATGCCTGGTAATTGATGTAGTATTGAAATGACGCTGATGTCCAAATCTGCGTTTGTGGTTTTTTTTGTGTGTTTGGGAGCCGTTCTGATGCCAGGAGCACTGCAGCCTGTTGGCTTATTGTACTCTACTCCCACATTTATTCCACCCATCCAGTTATCCAGGTCCATTGGATGTGTGCCATATACTTCGGGTGGCACATTGGCTTCTCCGAAGATTGTTTGTCTCCTCGAGTCCAGTGCCTCACAGTCAGATAAGATATGGGTTACGGTCTCGGTTTCCATGCCACAAAGTCTGCAGCTGAGGTCCCCGTTATATAACCCTATTTTATGCAGGTGATCTTTTACCGTTAAATAACTTGTAATAATTCTTAGCTTATTCCTACTAATATTAAGTAGTTCTTCGGCCCGTTTTACACATGTGATACCTATGAAGGTTTTACTGTGTACCTGCTTTGTAGTGTTCCTTCACTGAAGTCTATGTTGGCTTTGTACCCATTTTTGTATTTGCCCTCGAACTACCTTCTTTGTGGACCAAAGAGCTGGTTCTGGTCCAACATGCTGTTGCTGAACCTCTTCTCGCGAGTTCATCAGCTGGTTCCTTTCCAGAAATACCGTTATGTCCCGGCATCCACACTAATCTTACTTTAATGTGGTCTGCTAGTTCATTTAGTTCTTTCTGGCATTCTTCCACCAGTCTGGATGTTACCTTGCGGCTGTTTTGAAGCTGCCTGGCTGTCAGTTGGTATGTTTATCCTATGAGTGTCAGTCCTATATTTGTTAATTCTGACACATTCTAGGATAGCATAAATCTCTGCCTGAAATACAGAGGTATGCTCTCCTAGTGAAAAGGAGCATCTAGTGTTTTTTATTCCACTATACACACCTGCTGTATCCCTTCTTCAGTCTGTGACCCGTCTGTGTACCAGGTCTCTCCTCGGTGAAGCTTCAGTCTGCTTCGGTCTTGCCAGTCCTTTCTGTGAGGTATTTCTACCTCATATTTGGGGCTGGGGAGAAGTTTAGTGGCCATATAGTCTGTTTTCATATCTTAAATGGCTCCACTTATGATGTCCTTAATGGATATGTGTCCTGATCTAACTATTTTGTTGCTCAGGTTATTTTTTTAAACGTTAATTCTTCAATGTGCTTGTTTCCTTGGATTTTTTTCTACTAACATTTTTTTTTCAATTTATAAATATTAAAAGATGAGCACTTTTCCAAATTTGTTATGAGCTTCTTCAAGCTCTGGCAGCGTTGTACGAAAACCATAATTACCACACCCTCCGAATTACATGATTGGTGATTTTTATCGAAAGCTGACTTCTTATTGGCAAGCGCATGCGTGTGTTCTTCCCTCTCACTTCGTCAATTGACTGATATTGATTTATCCAGTGGTGCTGGTATTGTCAGTGACCTTTTTATTTTCAATTTGTGTGTGTCTAAGTGTGAGTTTGTGCGGTAAGGGCAGGTTAGTTAATAACCTCCTCTTGTAAATATACTTTGCTAATTTGAAAATTATGGAGATATTCATCTAAAACGGACCCTCCTGTAAGGTCCGACCTCATAGTGTCCAACTCCATACGTTCCATACACGAAAAACAATACAGTTTTCCATTTTACTTCTCTTCAAATGGATTTACATGTATGAATGTGCAAACATTGGCTTCGAGTCGACTCGATTTCCATTTAATTAAAGTTGAGTGCATCCCAGTAGGTGGAATAACAAAACAATCGGAAAACGTTTTGTTTTTGTATTTGGCATGGAAGCGAGTTTATAGCTAATGTATTCTTCATTTGATCCTATATAAACTAGCCGATCACGATGACAACCATTATATTTAGCTTTTTATGTTTTTCACTCCAAAATGAAATGAAAAAAATGTATTTAATGAAAATTGAATCAAGAGCAATCAGCAACGTACTTACAGCTTACAAGAAAAAGTGTAACGAAATAGTTTTACCGAAGGTTGTGATGTTACTTCTAATGTCGATTTTAAAAATCTCATGGTTCACTGAGCACAACGATAATATATTGGAAATAAGAAAACATATCCCAGGGTTGAATTTGTACCTTAAATAGTATTCTAATTGTAATACTCATTGGGCGAAGACATCAGGCTTGTTAATATTATGATTATGATTTCACTTAGACAAATCAGAACGGTTTTTATAAATAAATATAGGTATTGACAAATCAAATTTTTTAACAGTAAAATAATAAATAAACTGCTCCCACAAAAAATATCAAGATTCAAAAATATTATACATGGTATTATCAAATGATACCTTACAACGTTTGCATGTAGGTAACTCTCCTAAAATTGGACAGAATAATGTAACGATCCAGTCTATTTACTTTTCGAAATTTAAATGTTTTAATTCGATATCTTTGGAATGGATGAATAAATTTATTTGATATTTGGCAGGTTGTTTTTAAATGTGAAAGAGCCATGGAGGTAAAAGAGAGAGGGGGGAAGGTAAGCTTGGTAGTGATTTAACCAACTTTCGACGGAAGTCGCCATATTGAGAAGCCACATTAGTGACATTAGTCATCAATTCTTGTGTCAACAGCATAAATAACTTAAATATACTGAAATGTGTCGAATTGAAAAGCCACGTTATGTCCAGTTTCCACTTTACGTTGACTTTTAGAAAATAATGTCAGCTTAAATAATGAAATAATTGTCAGTTTTGACAGTACCTAATTAATAAATTATTCTTCGAAACTCATGTGGTATGTCTATGTTGAAACTTAAACAGTTAGGTAAAGTTTTTACATAACTACTTTTCATAACTGATATATGAAGGTTATGAAAAATGTGACGTTACCTAACGTCAAGGAGTGACTTAAAGTGTCACATTTGATAGCGGAATTAGATAAAGGTTATTTATGAGTATGAGTATAAATTTAAGTTGATATTGAGTTGGACAATAGTGTTTGGAGACTGCTTTTATCCAATATATACCACCTTAAAAAGATGCATAATTGAATAAGTTAATGTACGCCTCTGGTTTGTTTACGTTTCAACGGAAGTCGGCCATATTGAGAAGCCACTTTAGTCGATGATTCTTCATACTGTTATGTTCCCTACTCTCTTTTTTACCTCCATGGAAAGGGCATATTTTGCAAACGTTTAAGTGTCATTTGAAAACACTCTGTATATTGAGAGTAAGTTGCTTATCTAACTGGTGTTGCCGCTAGACGAGACCAGAGATACCAAGCGAAATTTTAGGTTAGGTTCTATTATATTTGACATAAATTGCAAACAAATATTTACTACAGGATGTCCCATTAGTGCGACAAAGGTCAACATCTCCTGTACCAATAAAGGTAGCGGAAAACTTTTGACGAAGCTTATTAAGGGTTAAGAGGTGCCTCTTATGATAGCTTCCAAGATATTGGCCTTTAAAAAATTACATTTTTGAGTTTCGATAGCTCCTAGAGCAGAAAAATTATATTTCCAGCATTCGAGTTACATCTGGTTTAGTACACAAATTAACAAAAGATTGTTATAAACTGATATTACTGGATTTTATTTTGAAACTAATGAACCTCTTTTTTCCAAATCTGGGGAATGTATTGAGCTTAAAAAGACCTTCTAAAATGAGGTATTACTCTACCTCCAACTCAAACGCCCGCCCAGCTGTCACTGACAGAATCGACGTACAGCTGAACGTTTTTTGTTCAAGAGAGACTTGTCTCGTCTAGTCCTGGAGCTTTATTAGAGGAGATAAAATATCTCTCGTCTCGTGAAGAGAGGACAACCAAGGTTATCACCCCCGCACAAAATCGTAATCTGACTGTGTATACCCTTATAGTATACTGGACGTAATATTTTTAATGCAGCTATCTAATAGTATATCCTCTTGAAGTTATATTGCGGACTATGACGGTATCGTATCGAATTACAGTCGAACAAAAAGCCGACAAGTCCGCACAATATATATTACCCCAAGTATACCTATGAGGACATGTCGGATCATATAACAGCATCTTTTGAGTATTTCTAGGGTATTTTTTAAACACAAACATTTGTTGACCAAAAATCTTAGTTTGTTTTTACTCACTTATTTTTCAATGTTGATCTCGCCGTTGTTGAGCTGTTTCGTCTCAATGTGATATATTGTTAGTGTTAGTCTTTTCATAATGTACATGTACATCATTCATTGCACCCAATATTGGACCTGCAATAAAAATGATTATATAATTTTTTGTTGTAGGTGAATCGAAAATTCATATCAGTTAACAACGCATTTATTGTTTTGTGATTGAATGTTAATTTTTGGATATCATTTTTCGTAACCAGTCGTGAATTGTTATTGTTTTTTTGTTGGAGCTACTGATAAAAATAGTTGTTTTTAGCCAAATTATGCAAATTATTGAATACAACTGAGTTGACACTTTCAATGAGTAGTTAACCACTTTTGAAGATGCCTCGATGTTATGTTGTTATAATATGTTTTTATCATATTGATAGCACGATTTCAGGTAAATGATCCTAAAACCGCAATAGACCATTAGCGGACATTGGAATTTAGGCAGGATAAAATAAATCAATTGTGTCTCAATTCTCTAAAAGCGAATAAATATGAACAATAAGTAAGATATTTAAGCATGGGTAACTATAACCTAAAATTACGCGCACATACTACCTACTTATACTAGAAAATAGTATTCTTATAGGCTCAGCCCAATTGCTAAACGAAGGACATACCGTATCAAAAGTATGGGTAGATACGTAGATGCGTAGAAGCGTTCATCGAAGGTGTATCAACCGGGTCAAATAATATTCCCATCGGAAAAGGACGAAGACTCATTATAACCCATATCGGAAAGATACATTGGAAGACCTATATCAATCACTTCAAAACTTTTTGTCAAAAGTGTCTGCAGAGAGCTGGAGAAAAGCTGTGAGTCATAAGCAAGAGGAAGAACAGAAGATGTAGCAACTGGACAATATCATGGATGTAACCGTTGAATCTATAATAATATAATCTAGGATCTTATTCTTACCCTGTCACGTCAAAATTTTCACTCCTAAATAAACTCCTGGACAAAATTAACGCACCACTCATATTTTTCTCAATAATCTTTATTTATTGTTAACTTAGTGTACGACAAGTAGGCTATGGACCGTGTTTGATACTGACAGATGTTATTTAAACTAGCTAGTGTCACATAATACCTTGCTTTGACAGTAATTTATATTAAACTTCGTTTTAGAGTAAATCTGTGTTAAATTTTTTTTAAAAGTGTTGATTAAAACAAAATTTCTGTAAGAAGCAAGCGTTTGTTTGTAATTGTTTTTATAATATGCATGTTTGGAAGTTCATTTGCGAGTAAAAAAAGTAAGAAAAATGAGCAGCCAAAGAAATTTGTCAATAGAGGAGGCAGTGCGAGCATCGACTCTT